>JAVFBX010194180.1:0-13141 GCA_034783855.1 Mopalia kennerleyi
CTAATAAAACACCATTGAAAGAAATAATACTTACAAACTAGTAAATTGCCAATTGTCAAAAATCTTTCGTGTTTATTAATATTTTAATATGTTATATATACTTTTTAATAAAATAAAAATGGCGTTTTATATCTGGTTAATAAGTTTAAAGAAATCCATTTTGATATAGTCTTCATCAAAGTTAAAAACAAAAACTTAAAGAAAGATACCTTTAAAGTATGATTGATTATGTTGTATTTATTACCTTTGTTTAAACAGGAACACCATCGACCGTCCACGTTAGCTAATTGTATCCCCTCTAACTCGAAACCATACAACAGGAGTGTTTGTCTGGTGGACTATGAAGAAGAAATGATAATGAAGAGATGTAACTGTTCCACAAAGCCTCTACACTGGAACATCAATGGAGGTAATGGTTCACCTACGCACAGAATGTGACTGATTGGTTGACATAATAATGGATAACAAAAAAAGCTGGTCTTTTGAATAATTAAAATTGTTTCAATTATCGATAATATTAATGAGGTATAAGTAGATTCATGGATTAGGTAATCTTCTCAGTAATCCTATACATGCGCATCATTCTAACCAACAGCCAGTTAAATACAAAGATATTCAAACATACAGACAGATATACAGACACTCACGTTGAGATAGGCTTTATTTTCCATGTTTATTCTTTATGTGGAGTGTCTAGGCTTTAATGAGTTTCCACCAACAAGACAATTCAGTGGGAGCCATGTTGAACAATGGATACGACTTAAAGAGAAAATGAAAGAGCAGAATGAGCCATTCTTCTTTCAGCAGACTTGTTTTAAGCTTGCATGGTCGCTGGAACAAAGCTAATGCAAGCTGATTTGATTTCACAAAGAAACTAATATCCAGTCTCTTGATGGATTAAAATCGATGGCGGACAAATAACATGATGTTTAAGGCTTTAAGCATCGATACCTGGTTTGTGTTCAAATGTCTACTCTCAACAAACACACCCTTTGATGTCCTATCACAGACGGTTTCACAAGAAAAAACACATAAAACTGAATAGGCCAAAGACAAACACACGTCTTAACAAAGAAACGGAAAATTGTTCAGCAGTACAACATAACATAAAATACAGAAAAATATATAGCCATTTGTGTTTTCCATAAGAATTAAATATGAATTTGATTGTGGTTCAGGTGTCTTTTTATAGCTTGTTAGTTAAATGGTGTTGATTTCAACCCACAGATTCTCACCAGTTTACGTAAATAATTTGTATACACATTTCAGACTCTTCATGACTTCTTTTATAACAATAAAGTAACAATGATTTTTCTTTTATTTCAGGTAAAATGAAAGTATGCAGTGCCAGAGATTTTTTCACCTGTATTGTTAAAGTTAAAGGTAAGATTTGCTTTAGATCATAACAAAACAATATTTGACCTACATGACAGTGTAAGTCTTCTCAAAAATAGAACTGAATCCAATTTATATACTTTGTATCAATTTCCTAAAAATAATTATTATTTAGGTATTTTAATCTAATATCTTTTGCATATTGTTTGTTGATTTTTCAGCTCGTCTAAACGAGAACAAGCGGGTGACTTCGTGTCCTGGTTACTGTGACTTCACGGAGTATGACATCACCTTGTCCGAGGCTGGACTACCAGTATATGCGGCAGAGGGCCGTCTACAGCGTCTTAACAAGGGGGGTGTTTTGGAGCAAAATTTCCAGCAAGCCCGAGATATCTACCACCGTTCAGATCAAGTCCTCTTGGAACACGACATTCAAACTCTAGATCAGATCCTGGCTGGATTCAATGACACCGAGTCCAGCATCTTTAAAATGTTTGCACCACTGCAAGAAGATACGTTACGCTATGAAAATGCGTTTGAAAATCTTCAAGAAGCTCTAGACATGTTAAGAAGATCCACTAATGTCCACCATGATGCTTTCTTGCAATCCCGACATGTGGACTTTTGCCAGGAGACTGTGACCAGACACATTGAAGACAACATGGACGATATCCTCCAAGCGGAAAATGTTATTGAAGACATCAGAAATTTGGAGTTTTCCGAAGCTAACGAAACACTATGGAAAATTTTGCGAAAAATTGACCGTCTTGTACCGCGACATGGAATGTCTTCAAAATACAGTGGCTTTTTTGTGGAAGTCACCAACGGTATTGATAGATTTCGAACAGACCTGTTGGAAGGATACGGGCAGGAATACCGCGAATTTAAGGAATCCAAGGTTTTTTACACCGAGAAAGTGGACAGATCTTTAAATCTCACTAAATTCATAAAGGATTCCTTGCTACAGAATTACAATGTCATCTCTAACATCACGGATTTGCTCAGTCCTCGGATTGTACCAGGTGACCGTCGAAAGCTGTCCGAAGACCTTATCAAAAATTTAACTGGATTTTTCAGAAATGTGAAATATTTGAAAGAAAATCCTTTACCCCAGCTATTCTCTGTGTTAAAATCTTTGGATGAATCCTACATTCCGAGAAGAAAACAGATCTTAGAATTATCAGAGACTTTGAACGAAATGAAGCCATATATAGAAAAAATTGACCATGAACTCGATGTATTTTTTCACAACGTTGAGTCCACCTTAACAAATCTCCAATCTGTAATTAAGTCATTGAGTCAGAATTTAGCAGACCTAGCCATAAAGTATAAACAAAATCGATTTCAGAAGACCGAACTTTCTGAGAAAATTAATGACGACAGATTAAAAGCAAAAGTTTCATTAGCAGAGGTAAGTTTCATGTTTCGTTTTATATTCTAAATATAATTATCGTTTCAATTTTTTGCATGCTTATGGCCCTATGGTCATCCGAATGGAAAACAGACAGATACGTTTACAAGTTTTTCTTCTTTTTAATTTGTTCCAAAAAGATTTGTTAAATGATACATTTTTGCCTGCATATGTACATTTATTCCTTAAAATACACTTCTAAGTGAACCAGACATACGGTCGAAAAAATATCTATGATCGATCCACAGGAGAGCTCTTCTTGTCCATGTCCTATACAACTGTAATGAACGCCTAGCAAAAGGCCATGGTTGTTTGAAGAATGTTTTATCGCTGTTAATCTACGTTAGAACATTGTCTTGGCGAACATTAATGCATTATGTGATGTGAGCATTTACCGTCACTACCACCTGGCCATTTTCATCTTTGGTTATATTTGGATAGCCTTGTTTAATTCTCAGACATGCTAATCCATCTGTAACCGACATAAGGAACAATCCCTTAAATGTATTTTTATCTCATATTTGAGGAAACCAGCGTTAAGTGTATAAAGCCCGTAAAGAGTAACACATATGTAATACGCTTGGTATACTTCTATGTTCTTATGCAGATTATTTTTATTTTTTGTAGTAAGTAAATTATTTTTTTCAATTACCCGTTTTTGGGCACGGGTTACTGTGTCAAAATGAAATGCAGAATATTTATTTCTGCAAATCAGATAAAATAAATAATTAAAATTAAAAGAAAATCATGCCGCATAAAATTTATGTTATAACCAAATGTTGTAAACTTTATATTCATTCGTTTTGTCTGAATGATTTATAATGTTTGCGGTATTTCTTTGATTGAATGAACTTTCGGAAGAGTATAGAAATTAGTGTGAATAGGTATAATATTTGTCAGAATCAAATAAGACTATGGTATCACCCTTGCTTTATCGATCTCTTGGCCCTATTCTTGTACCAATTAATCTATAGAAACAGCAGTGGAAGGGTGTAGGTGAAATCTAACTTGGCGCCAGATCAGGGCATTGAGTTGTCTCAAAATGAAAATCAGGAAATAAGAGCCCATAGACTGACTGAGAAGGAACTAATCATTTCTTTAAAACCATAGTCCTTTTCGGGATAGGTGACAATTCTTTTATCGTCCGCTCTGACGTTTGAGTCTATGTAATTAGATTTTCTGGTGAAATTACTGTTCGGTGAAGCCAGGGTTGACACGGACCTCTTGGCCATTTGACATGAAAGTAAAACAGAAGGCGCCAGATGTATCTTGTCCATTATTGTACCAATATCTGCGATTGTCACATGGCCAGACAGTATACATCAACACTGTTCAATTACTGTATCTATATGATTTATATGACAAGTATATTTTCATCTTTGTTCAACGTGCCGTTACTTCTGTACACTTTGGCAATTCTTCACAAAAGACAATGAAATTACACAGCGAGCAGATGGCTGGAATAATTAAAATGATCAAGGTGTTCGATTGTTTTACGATGAAACGGTAGCTTAAACTAATGATGTGAAACACGTAGACAAATTCACCTCAAACTTCAGAACAATCTGATCAAGTTTGTTTGCATGTTATAGTTGAATAATATTTCCTATACAGTTCTTATTTATAAATAATGGTGCATTATCATTTATTTCCAGTCACATCTGCTTCAATTAAGAACGATTGTATCCACTCTCTTGGAAACTGGGAGAAAAATTTCTGAATATTTAGAACCTATTGGTCATCGATGGAAAGATTTCACTGGCTTGGGACAGACCGATCAGAATAAACTTATGTCTTCACTAAGATTCGAAGCTTTGGAAAAGACTGTTGAGGGACTAAGTCAGCGAGTTGAGGAGCAGTTATCTACCTTGAATGACCTACAGACAGAACTCGACGACTACCATAGGGGCTCCAGGCTAAACGGGAAGTTTTATCTGTAAGTTTAAAATATAGATAATAATAACAATTTAAAAAAATAAATAAAATAGGTTGCTCGTACTACATACGTGTACACACTTCTGGTATATATTTTGTAAAATATTTAAATATATTTGAATTCTTATGTGAAGCTTTGTTACATGATTAAGGGTAAAAACATTTTTGGAACCACTTTTTGTTGATGAAAAGATTCAAACGTTGAGCTACAGATCAAAGATATAAAATACAATATAGTATAATTCTTATCGGCAAATTGATGTCGATTCATTTTCAAGGGTTTCATTCGAGAACGAATAAGTCATGATTTTGGTCAATATAATGTGTTCGTGTATATTGTCATTTATCAAAAAATTTCTCGTTATTAGTACATGTATCTAGAAAAGTGTTTATCAAATGTATAACATCCTTTAAAAATGAAAAAATACGAAGGAAAAGGAATGAAAAGATAATTACATTTTACAATCTGCAAAATCATTACAACCTTGGGGCATATTTTACAGGGTTTGTCTAAGATTGGAAATGGATTTAAGGAAAACTGGTTTCTTTGAAATTAGCTCTATAATAATCATGCTGATAAAATGGAAACCTTAGAAATGAACAATTTCTTATTAACATTTTGTATTGATATCCAACCTTTTAGAATTCTCAGAAAACTATGATTTCCTCCTAATGTATTTCTCTGCTCTTTGACCCTCAGAAATAACTTTCTCCAGCTGGAGGTGTATTTCCCGGAACTAACAGAGACGGTAATTACACACGAGGAGACCTATGGGTTAATAGCGCTTGCGTGTAAGTATGATCACGTGGACATTTTGGGTCGATGCATGACATTTGGGGTTGCTGGAGGAGAATGGATCAAGGGAGACAATTTGTTCAACATGTAAAGCTATGAAACAAGAATATATTTTTTTTAGAAAAAAAAACAGTGCTTGCTTGAATATTTAGGCTTCAAGAATAAAACTAATCAGACATTTAATAACCGAAACCTGATTTACGAAAGTTACGTCACGGTTTGACTTACAGCATGATCATTTATTGGTATTTTCTAATAATGTCCATGAGCGTACAAGGTAACGGTACATTAGACTTTCGGTAACAAAGCCTAAATATAATGTTATTTTTTCTTTGCGCCAAATGAATTAGATAACTTATTTAAGATTTCAACTCAAAATTTGCATATTGTCCTTGTAGGTGACATCGGCTCATCCCTTGCATTGTACCTTGGTATCAGTTTGCTGACCATATTTGGGCTCTTGGATCTTGTTGTGCGAACAATGCTGGGGTCTGGAGGGTCCACAACGAGATAGAGAAACTCAAATTGCTAATGATGTGAACAGTTCTGTAGTGTCTCTGGTGTACAACGCTCCATGATTATGGTTCTTGTGAAGTGTTCCTGCAGCAAATCTGTGCGCCTGTCAGGTCGTTGCCCACTTTCTCAACCAGTGAATTTACGAGAACAGTTCAACTGTCTCGTGCTTAGAAATGAAGCAGAGGCACAATCACAGTGGATAGATCTAACAATACGGCATACCGTTTGTTGCTTGACATGCAACTGTTTGATTATTTGTAACAGGATAAGCATTTAAAATAGGCAATGACTTCTTTCGCACAGTGAAACATTGGAATGACATTACTGGCTTCATGTTGTTTCCCATGAATCCAACAATAGTCAACTGACCGTTAGTATATACTAAAGCAGTCTATAAACATATGGTGCAATAAAGAGATGTTATTAAATTGGGGTTAAACCGGATGCACCCAGAAAGGTTTATACAACTAGAACCCAGGCACCTGTAGTGTTTTAAATTAAACTGGATAGACAGAAGGGTTAAACGTATATCGTAGAGTGCGTGACTATTCCATGTCGAAACTGGATGAGGGTTTGAAATGAACTTACAATTAAACAATCTGGAAGAAAACGTAACAAATTCATATAGATGTTATGTTTAGTGATGATGGTGAGCTTGATTGCTACTCCAAGGCAAATTAGTAACAGTTGAAAAGAGTGTTTGTCTTTTGGCTGTAAATTACGCTTAGGCATCTATCAACATAAAAACTTCCTCATTTCTGGAGGGTTAACATATATATAATTCCTATTTTTATTCCAACGATATATTTGTGATTTGGACGATGCATTTTTGTAATTATGGACCCGGCATAGATTACATTTATAGGCAGACAAAGGAAGAAGACAGTTTGGGAACTTCTTTATCATCTAGTGAAAACAGTATAATAACTGTATAAAATGGCGACGAAATTACATTTTAAAGTCCGCGAAAGTGTCGCACAATGTTCCAGATGTAGTGTGTTTTCTGTACTTCTACAAGATGTGTGTAAAGAATAAAAACAATGTGATGCTGTATTGATATGAACATCTTCATTTATGCGAACTAATGACTGCTTCTTTAATTTTTGTAACTAATGACTTCTGTTCTTTTTCTGCATTATGTTAAAGATATTTTTTGGTTTGATACATAGTCATATACCTGTTAAGTCTTCAGGTACAAAGTAACGTTATTACGAGAGATCAAATCCTGTAGGTAAATAACAAGTTACCATGGGAAACCATTCCTCGTCACTGAGACTGTAGGCAGGTATTGCCTGTATCTTAGTGGAACGCTCGAGTGAGGACACGAACAGTTCTGTCCTAAGAGGTCTGCTTAAGGATAAATAAAGTGTGTAGTGGCAAATTAGTCAATGCTCATTACCATATTTAAAGAAAGTAATTATACTGGTATTTTAGGTTGATACATTGAAGAGCTTTTAATCTTTGTAGTATTCAACCTGTTCATAAAGTATCAATAAGGGGACAGAGACATGTGTCACAATGTACTTCGTGAACTGAAAAGTACAGAAAAATGATCAGTTATGTACACCCGCTTCTTAATCAGGTTCATATATAAATAACAAGCTTGTTCATAAATTAACACCAGGCTTGTCCATATCTTAACATCAACCTTGTTCCTATATTAACATCAGGCTTGTTCATATATTAACATCAGGCTTGTTCATAAATTAACATCAAGCTTGTTCCTATATTAACATCAGGCTTGTTCATATATTAACATCAGGTTTGTTCATATATTAACATCAGGCTTGTTCGTATATTAACATCAGGCTTGTTCATATCTTAACATCAAGCTTGTTCCTATAGTAACATCAGGCTTGTTCAAATCTTAACATAAGGCTTGTTTATATATTAACTGTTAAATGTTTTGACCTAAAATTACCATGCATATTAATGTGTTTACGCTGAAGTATTGTGTTTACTACATGTATACTGTTTCCTTCGCATTATTCCCCGAGAAGCTGTATTATTAAAGGTATGCCAAAGTTTATATTATTCCACTGGTCGAAAGAAAAAGCTCATGTTATATTGTATGGTTATAGGGGAATCATACATTGTACATATTATCATACCGTATTTTTTGCTTGGTCGCAATTGTATGACTGTTGGGAGAAACCGTACTAAATGAAAGATTGAGTAAAAGTAAATATAGCGCTGATATGTTTGTATATTTTGTTCAATTTAGACGCTACTTTTCCAGTGGCATATTGACCATTTTTGTAAATTGTATTATAAGAAAAGGAACGTTTTGAAATGTTCTTCACAATAATATGCCTGAATAATAAATAAAGAATTAAACGAAAAAGTGGATTTTGCTTTTAATTCATTACTGGTCGAAATAATCTGGGCAGAATATAGAGTCCATACAATTTCGCGATTTAATAGCAAGACGTATGAACAAAGTGTCAACGTCGTGGAGTTTAAACACAGTTGGAATTCTTGTGATCTATCTGATTAACATTATATCCAAGTTGCTCTCTGACGTCGATTCCAAATGGCTCTCTTGTGTTGTGCGCGCTCTGACAAAGATTCCGAACAGCTCACTTGTGTTTTATGCGCTCTGACGTAGATTCCAAATAGCTCGCTTGTGTTGTATGCGCTCAGCTGTAGATTTTAAATAGCTCGCTTGCGCTCTGGTGTAGATTCCAAATAGCCCACTTGTTTTGTATGCGCTAAGACGTAGATTCCAAATAGCTCACTTGTTTTGTATGCGCACTGACCTAGATTCCATATAGCTCTCTTGTGTTGTATATGAGCTCTGACGCGGATTCCAAATAGGTCTCTTGTGTTGTCTGCGCTCTGACGTAGATTTCAAACACCTCCGTTGTGTTGTACGCGCTCTGACAAAATCGTAAACAACATGGTGTTTTTTTCCTCATTTGCTTGGTCATGAGATGCCGATGAGACATAATGCTGTCTGCTGTCCTATAGCGAGCTGTTAGGAGGGAAGTTTTTGTCCTGGTACTGTCAAAGCTAGAAGATTGACAGTAAGCCGATCTGTTGTTGCGTATTTGAATTGCACGACGTCATATGATTGGAATAACCCTAAGTTCTGTTTTAAACACCAATCAGTGTAACAAACAAGCAATCTTAATGGACGATTGAGGCTTTGACCTTCCGTGAACCCCACGATGTCTGACGTCATATAACTCCGTTTGTCACATGATTGAGTCAAATGTTAATCAGTTGGAAGATGAAAGTTCCGGTGCATTCACCAATGACGTTCTGGCTCTGACCAGATTGTTATTCCTTCCCACTGAGATATTAGATTATTATTATCTTCACGCGGATCATGTGGAGACTTTTAACCCACCCAAATGATTGCTATGATTTATGTTATGTTTTACCGTCACTAATTTATACCATCAGTTTTTCTCATCATATAGATGCTTAGCTGTGATCTATATAAAACTCTACTCAATGCAACCAATCACCGGAGATGCAAAAGCCTCACAGACAGTTGAGCAAGAGATAGCGGAACAGCTTGACAGAATCGTAATTACTGCAACGGCTCTCTAGATTTCCCACCGAGATATGACAACATGATACGACGCCATCTTCCACTTTGTATTCAATGCTCGAATCAGCGAACTATCTCTAGTTAAAGACTTTTTCTTGTATAGATGGCACATTATACAGACGTCAATCGCAATCAGCCCACGAGGAGGCGTGTAGGAAGACGCCAAAATCTGATCTGGCAATCTGAATATGTAACTTATTTTGGTTATCAATACATGAGATCTTTATATCGCACTTCAGAATATTGCGAAAATAGTTCAGAGAACATGAGCAATAACTCGAAATGGCTTTTGTCGAACTAACTGGCAAACACATGGCTCTCAAGCTTTTGAGTTACAAGAATAAGTACAACAGAAAATGGGATAAAAATGGTTATTTAAGCTCTTTCTATGAACCAGTAGTGGAGTATGTGGCCACCACCTACTTCACGAGGAATTTAATTAAAATGAGATAAAAAAGCTCCTGTGTGTTTGGGCCAATGGTGATTTGACGCAAAGGCCCGCTACACGATGTTCAACTAAATCCGGATTGCCGGGGTTCACGAAAGGTGATTTGTCACAGCTGTGCTAAAAACTCAGCTAACACGATGCTGTGATAAACACCGAATCACGCCGAAATTGATTGATTGGTGTTTTACGCCGTGCTTATTGTATTCCACGTACATGACGGCGGTGTATTCCAGCAATAATTGATACTAGCACAACCAATATGTGAAGCGTTTCCATAATGCATAATGCGAATTAAGCCAAGACGAACTAGACCTACATGACTCTAATGTTATGTCTGCGGGTTGTTATGTATCATCGAAAAAGACTAGCGGTATGCTATAAGCTGGACAAGATGAGCTGAAAATAGAAACTAGTGCTTTGTTTGTCAGATGAACTCTACAATTTAATCGTATTCTCACGAGAGTTCTATAGTGGACGAGACTAAGACATTTCTCGTACGCCTTGCCAGGCAACTTTTGCTACAAATCAGCAAATAAAAGAAGTACAAAACAAGATTACCCGGATGTATCTTGGAGTCAATGTTTCGTTGTAAGAAGGTAGAATCGATTATATTTTGGAATGTCTTCCATCGGCATTCACAAATCAGGTTTGGGAAGTGGGTTTGTGATTCATTGGTCAATTTTGCAAAGCAATCAACACAATTTGGTTTTCCTTGCGAAAGATCAAAACACATGGAGCTTTTTGGATTTTGACTGGAATTAGGTTTTCTTCTCGAATCTACTGTGTAAGATATATTGTAGCAGTGTCTATAATCCGACGACAACTGGTAAAATGACGATTGAGAAAACAAGAAGAAGAAATAAAAAATACCCAGGGGACAATTGCGGCAAATAAGGCTGATTGACGAGATCTGCTTCAAATTCAATTACTCTCATGTCAACTTTGCCAAGGACATCTTACCTGGCTACAATGCTCGGCGATGAATTCTCTGCTCCTGTCCTCATAACAATTCGCGTGTGAAATGTTGTCATTAAATCAATTCTTGCACGACAACTTGGACAACTGTTGTAGGTGCACTTGTCGTGGAGACAGTTGCAGTTTCAGTAAATTTTACACGAAGCAATTGTCGCCAAAGCAAATTTAAAACAAATACATCCCAAATTAATATATTTAAAAAAAAAAATTTATGTTTGAAATATTTTTTTTAATTAACCTATCAGAAAACCAACTGTTCGATAACCAGGCCAGATGACGGCCATTTGTAGCCGTATCATGTAAACAACCAATCACAGAGATGCCACCAAGTTTTAGGTTTGTAGAACAGTAGTAGGAAGGGGTAAATGAAGCAGTGTTGAATAGTTGGTGGAAGGTTTCTTCGGGCGGCATTGAATTAGCAGTGTTATGTCGTGTGACCTCTACCATATATGGAATGGACTCAAAGTGTGACGTTGTCGAGGGGCGGGACCAGAGTCAAAATAAAGGGATGAACTTTGAGTCTATTCCATATATGGTAGAGGTCATCGGAAGAATGTCATTCAGGGAAATTTTCAAAATGGACGCGGCCTGTGTTTTTGGTAAGCATAAAGTCGATTTATTTTCAACGGATTAACCAGAACTACTAGAAATTTTCGAAATCCGATTGCTGCTATATAAAGAGGAGACATTAAACATCTAGAGGAAGTAGTTTCAGAATTATGCTCTGCGTGAAGGGCGTGTGGCTGATGGGGAGTGCCTGTGAAGTTGGTTTCCCACCTTGTCCTTTATTATCCTAATGATACTGGTAAGAACAACAACAACAACAACGTTTTTAACCATCTCGTAACTCCCGATACACGGGCCTGTGGTTTCTTATTAATATCTTAAAGTGTGAAATAAGTCCCCCTCTCTATTCCGTAGATAATATATTTCGTATGTCATGAAAACTAAAATCGTACATTACATGCCATTTGAAATAAACGTTACGGTATCTCAACAAACAAACAAACACGCCAATACCCCCCGTCATGATGAGTGCGTCCAGTGACGCTGAGAATTAGGTCGCGAGACTAAAGCTGTCGTCTATCGCGAATTTTAGGACGTTTGGCAATGTGCCAACTCATGCTGTACGTATTACGCAAATTCGCAAGGGTAATAGAATCGACGTTAGCTTATTAATTCGACGTTAGCTTGTTAATTCGACGTTAGCATGTTAATTCCAAGATAGCTTTTGATTTAAAAATAAGCTTTTAATTTAGCTTGTTAATTCGAAGTTAGATCGGTAGTTTGAAGTTAGTATTTTTGACACAAACAGCCCCCCAAAGGCAGGGCAGTTTTACCACGGGTTCAGCTAGTCAACAACGGGAGAAAGACGCTGAGCTTTTCGATGATTCCCAGACCGGTATAAAAAAACAAAGCCTAAACTAAGTACTGATATGGAAAGTTTTAGTTCCCCATTCATGCTAACACTTTTTGAATTAAGCCGTCCTTTCCATTTTTACATCATTTTTGATGATTTTGATTTGTTTCAGGTCATTAGATCTGACTTTTCAGTTCATTACACCATGCCAACACGTGCCTTCCGTGCGACTAGGTCTGCATAGTGATAAGAATCGCATCTAGGCCTACACATTGCTGTATCTTATCTACCGTTTTTTCACTTTCTTCCTGCCTCCTAGTTCTACCTTCGAATAATTTGGTACAAACCTGTACAGTAATAATTCTACCTGACAGAAAAATTCAGAAAAGAAAAACTTGACTCGGATATGATATGTTAACCGCATAACTCGATGTTCGAAATAAACAAGTAACGTCAATATTTGGTTGGAATAACTTGGCCACGTCTTTATTTCATAGAATAGCATAGGTTCCCAATGGCATAAGGGTCTCATGGGAACACAAACCATGATGGCTGTCAAATGCCCGGACAAGCCAGCTCTATGGGGTTACCCCGGATACACACAGGCAGAACCCACCCAAATTGTATCCCCCTCGGATATAACCCAAGCAGCGAACAAAAGTAAAGGCCACACTGATACCCATTTAGAGTACAGACACAGATAGCCTCTGGATTGTACACAGGCAGTCTGTCCATGTATATACTGCAAACAAGATGAAGACCCCTGGATTATTTCTCAGGCAGTTACTATTAATTAAATTTATCAG
>JAVFBX010194191.1:0-13137 GCA_034783855.1 Mopalia kennerleyi
GTGATTGCCTTAGATCTCAATATAGCGACAAACAAAACACGGGGAGTGTTTTTGAGATCTGATTTTAATTAGATTGTCCTGTTGGTTAGTGGATATTTTGAGTAGAGGTGCGATACTCGTCCATTCGGGAAGAGTCGGGGATTTTCGGCAGACCGAATAACTTCCCTGATAACTTGTGTCAATCCGCTGATAAATATAAAGACCAATAATAAACATAAACCATGGATTGATTGCAAAACTTGTATACCGATTTTGAGGCGAGCTAAATAAAAAAATATCTTTAATACCTCAAAATACATTTTGAACAAATTGTAGATCTTACATGTCTCATCTACATATGTTTAATCTTACATTTGTGTTTCAAATACACAGATTTATGGTGGATGCAATTACAGAATATACAAAATAGCAGGCATGGTGTTATAACCAATATATTTTTATTTAAGTTTGAGACAAATTTACTGAAGGAGATCAGACGATTTTATATAGACTTCTAAACAGATAAATACAGCTTTCTGTTATCTGGTATGTTCTATAAGTTAAAAAAACTAACCGTCAGCTTTATTTTAAACTGCTTTACATGCTGGTATATTGTTGAAGACTCTTGCGTTGGTTGTATTAAATAAATTAAAAACACAAACGCCTGAGCTACTTCACGTATACATTTATTTACTTTCACATTAACTCGATAACCGAAAGATCGTAAATGTGACTCTTTACGAGGAGTAGCTCGGTCGTTTTTGTTACTCAATTATTTTTTACATATTGTTTTAAAAAAAATAATAATTAACCTGTGGAATAGTGTGAGATGGCAGTGACATACACTCATGACTCAAATATTTGACGTAGAAACTTTATACCTTACATTACCTCAAATCTCCTCCATGAAAAATCCTAACCTTTTTTTTTGCTGGTGGTGAAAATATTACAGCATATAATCCAACAAATTTATGTTTTCTGACAAATGTTAATGCTATCTAACTGAAAAATTCATCTTCTGCCTCTAAGACACGTTTTCCAAGTTTTTGAATTAGCTTCCAATATAGTGAGTTTATGGACAAATTTGAAGTGATTTAGGGTATGTCAGGGAGTAATCATTACTCAGCTGTTATACGAAACGTTTATGCACTATGGAGGTAAATGTAAGGGGCTGTAACGTCTAGACACAAAGCCTAATCTATATATATATATATCTAGCCATTATTCAGAGATGTGGATTAATTCAAACCGAGGACTAAATGTAGATATTTTTTTTGATGGTTTCCTCCATGTGTTCTCTTTTAATATAATAATGCACAACTCGAAAGCTTTGAGAAATTGCAATTAAAACGATGTCAATACTTGTTTAGCGTGTCCTTAAATACTTTCATTAATCTATTATAATAAAAAATTTATTAACAATATTGCCTATATGTCCTATCGGTTCGTTGTCATTATTTTCTTTTTCCAAATTTTTTATTTTTAATACGGAATCCTAATTAATCGTGTAAAATTATTTTTAGTAAAAGTGATTACAAATATATGTAATTGCTTTATTTTCATTATGTTGTTTACTATCTATATTGAATATTTTTAATGTGGAATTCTGATTAATCGCTTAAAAGTATTAGTATTAGTATTCCAGTATACGAGAATTTAAATCAATGTTTAAATTAATATGTAATAGTTTAACGGAAGCATATTATCTATTGAATGTATATCCATTCGTTTAATTTTGCTCATTTCACTATTCTACTTAGGTATTATTTAACGTAGGCTAGTTACAACGTCTCAGAGCTGTATCGACATGTTAGCTGTGAAGTAGAAATAATAGATTTTAAAGTTCACCCGTAATGGTTGTTTTACAAACCGTTGTCATGATATTGTATTGTTGTTATCTTGTGATGTCACTACTGTGGCATATCTATAAACATAACATGTGTGCAGTTTGCACAGCTCTGAATAAAAACAGGGTCACCTATCTGGACTGGCCTATTCTATTCTAAAACTGACCACTGGTCTTTAAACTGGTCTGACTGGTTTAGTGTAGCACATGGCTTTGAAGCTATAACATGACAGCCTTTCTAATTGTTTATACAATCAGTAAAAATCTAGCTCCGTGTAGTATTGTGTCAATAGTCTTGTTGCAAACCGCCATTCTTGATTTACAAGTCGAGGAGAGACAAAGGATAACAAAAGTTAACCAATTAAATATACAATTAAATTTACTTGCGCATGTTTTAGATGTCACCGTGCGACCAACTGGGTTGTCAGTCAGTTCAAAAATTATTAAAAAGTGTGTTAACTGTTCGATACTACGACACTACGAATTTCAGCTCACAGTGTATTTTTTTAACATGGTTTCGTCCCGAAAAGATTACATTGTACCTCATTGTAAATAGACCACAAACTGTAATCCCGTCCAAGGAAACCGTAAGGGCTCGGTGGCTAAAATACAACGAATGGGCTTGGAGAAGACACGGTTTCAGGCAGATGAATTATTAACGTGGTTGTAGAACCATCTGGTTACCATTGACGACAATGACACAGACTTGCTCCAGGGTGCTCAAAAAGTTAACTATTTTCGGGGGCAATTCCTATTCTGTTTAAATTCATCGGGTAGCGCGAAGTATCACTGTAAGTGTTTGTAAGTGCAGTTGGATATTTCTGTTATATGAGGATCACTGTCTCATTACGATGTAGAAATCCTGTGAGACAAAACTGCTGCGTAATTGGTGTTCTTTAAGCTGTTCAATATAAGCTTGAAAACGCCTATTTCGATTCTATTCAACATATTTTAGTGTTGATATCGACGTTTGCTAGTTGAACATGGTACCATTCCAGAAAGCGTCCTTGTTTAATATATTTGCACATGACAACGAAGACTGAAGGCATTTAACCGACATAGTGGCCCAGATTGATTAACACTAAAGTCGCTGTAACCTCCACGTGTATAGTACTATATTTACAAATAATTGGAGAGGGGATTGGTTTCTGTTAAGGGAACTTAGAATACACAAATA
Source organism: Mopalia kennerleyi (assembly GCA_034783855.1). Classification (NCBI taxonomy): domain Eukaryota; kingdom Metazoa; phylum Mollusca; class Polyplacophora; order Chitonida; family Mopaliidae; genus Mopalia; species Mopalia kennerleyi. The sequence goes on from JAVFBX010194191.1 coordinate 3,003, forward strand.
TCAGCTGCTTCTACGATTGAATTGATTAACAAGGTTACTACGACCATTTGTCGCCTTTCGTTTTAGATTGATAGATGTTGGTAAATGACACTGATCTTCAATCTTTTCAAATCTTGTTGACTTGGATTCGGTTTGGGTCGATTTGTACTGCTATAAAAAAACATCTGCTCTGTTTAAAGCCAACACAATACCCGGGTTTCCAGTCCCAAGAATAAAGCCCCGCCTACTTCCGTTTGGAATACAAAAACACCATATATGACAAACTGTGTACCATATATGGTCCATTGGGTCAGGCTCAAAGCGAGACAACTTCCGTTTTGTTCGCAAGCAACACCATATATGGCAAACTGTAAATCTGTATATTCATAACAGATGTATTGCAGGACAGAATTGAAACAATAGTATTATCAGCACAGCGCTGAATTGGTGTATTGCCAATGTTACTCCTCCTTAAGAGGTATACCATTTTCGCGAACTACTGTACTGATTTTATTACAAATATTTATTTTGCATCACCACATGACGATTCTTAGCTCTTGTTGGTGGAAATTGTTTTGGCTTTTTAAAATAAAACATTCTTACATAAAACGCAAGTAATTTGGAGCTTCGTTTGGTCACGGTGCTCTAAAAGTCCAGGTTTCACACGAGGCAGTTGCGGTGTCTTTTTACGGCTTGAGATAATCCTGTCTTGTCAGTCGATGTCAGTGACTAAATGACATCAAAATGTTTTGAGTACCGTTGAATATATGTTCCCTCATCATTGGAGGAATACAAACAAGTCTATATATATAAAAAAAAAAACACTGTAATACCCAGTTTTTTAACTACTGGGGCTTTACTAAGAGACCGACCCACGCACTCATCCACTAACTTTCCCATTCACTAGTCGTCAATCAATCACTCATTCACGCTCACAAACGTACGCACTAAGTACTCGCTCGTCGTCCACTACAGCCTGGGTCGAACTACGAGCCCTGTTCTATGCAGCAATTGTGATTGGATTCGTCGTTTCTCGTCTCTGTTCTTCAAATGGATGGCAGAAACTTACCCTTTTCTCTCTTCACAAAACAATGATACTCATTTATTTATGAAATGAATCAACAAGGTTCCATGTGGTAAGAGAAAAAACCGGTGGAGGCTAATTTCTACTGCAGAATAGAATCACATACTTTTCTGTCTATTTTCATAACCCTTGTATCTCATGACTTAAACAGCATCAAATATCAACAGTTTTTTAGTGGTGTGCTTAACATAGTTCCTTAATTTAACTCCAACTGAATGACGAGAACACTGCAATACTCCAATATTAATTCCATCGAAATTAGGAGCCATAATTAAAAGAAATAAACATAATTAGATCAAGAGGTTCAATCCACCATACCCTATGATCATTGCAGAAGGCGGTGGCTCATGCTATAATAAACCTGAACACCTACTTAATTACTTTCGATTCTAATACAGTGCCAGTACCATATCTACATTGGTATTTACAGGATGAGGGTGGATACATGTACCTACATCCTAAACCCAAGGTGGTTTGGTTTGCTTTCGTTGCCCTGAAGAGGCTTTGCGTCTGCCTCAGATGTCCAAGGGTCATCCCAGTCCTGCGCCAATGCCACGAAGAAAGTGTCTGTGTCTGTTGCGACACAGGCTGGTCTTATGTGGCCAACTTGGGATGAAAACCCTTCTGCTGTTAATCATGATCGCCTTTCTGCTGTTAACCTGAATACCAAACAAACAACCACGGCTACACCAAAGCAAACTTTAGCATTTAATCCAGCTCGAGTCCTAGACAATAAGACAATAGTGTACAATATTATTGATCACTACACTATAATGAATGTTGCAGTTTGAAAATCATTTTGTTTTCTTTTTCTCTTTTTTTTAAAAATAATTTGCTATGAATAGATTTTATCGCCATACCTTTGTCAAATGATATTGTTGTTCCTAAACCTAAGATCTCTTCTATATTGAGCCCCTAGACAAAATTCTCTTGGAGATTGGTGTAAACTCGCTTGTTGATTTGAAATCGATCAAGAAAAAATCACTTACTTCAATGATGTCTTCTGCCTTATTACCTGATTGAAGTAGATATAAAGCTTCGTAAAAAAAAATTGAATGGTTCTTTAGATATGCTCTGGAAACCAAACATATTGCACAAATTAATATTTGATTGCAATATGCAAATTAGGTTGTTACGGTGTCCGATTGGAAACTCAGGCGTTCTTCGCCCTAACTGTCCACCGTAATCCTAATTACAGCAAATGAAAATAAAATTACTATAATTGTGTCTACAGTTAAATTAACTAAATCTTATGTAGTAGTATGTACATATTTACAATAACTTTGTGGATTGTGAGCCCGGCCAGCTCGCGCATGTATAAGCTTGATTTAGCTTCGAATGCTGTCTAACACAGCTAAAGTTAGTAACGGTAGCAAATAGGCTTTATTTGCCACAAACACTGTCTTAAACAGCAAAATCTACCGTTCTAACCACGAGAAGTGTAATACAAAATCTAACCCGTATATGACCAAAAAACAGGCTTTTATACAGTCTCAATGGTAACATAATTAGGCACAGGCATACATGAAGGCCGTACAAGGTTCATCACATTTTGATGCGGTCTTACTTGAAGAACCAAAAAAGAGTAACAGACCTAACATTATATCGTTCCATGTTAAGCTCTTAAAAATATACACGCGATTAAGCATGACAAGACTTAACAAACAAATATCTAAGGCCAGATGACAGTTTATGTGCATGGGTTTCTTTTTTTTATCGTTTGGCTTTCTGGATAATTGAGAGATTGCCTCCCGGCCCCTCCTACTCGACATGAAGTGGGTAAGATTTACTCTGTAAAACCTAATTGGCGATTACTGCACTATTGCTGATTCTAATTCAACGTAGACAGATTTCTAAAAACCATCGGCACTAAACTCCAAGACATAAGATGTGTATAACTTCAATTCTTTAGGATATTCGTTTTGAAGAACCAAAACCTTTTCTCTTCTCTGTATCTATAATATGACAGGAGATATATACAACTTACTTCGTAAAACCTAACTGTCGACAAACGACAGACGCCTCTTTATTGCCAAACCCGTCGTTACAAACAGTTCCCCAGACACCATTTATATTGATTTCAAGTTTTCCAGAGCTGTTGTTGGCTCCACCTGTGAGTTTTACTGGATATTTGTTCGGGTCTGAGCTGATACCTTAATAAAATTGGACATAATCAATACGTTAACCAATGTCATAAGTCTAATGAATATTTTTGATAATTGGTCTGAAAAAAACGGAATATATAATGTATTTTTCTATTTCCGGTTTTTATTTTGCTTTTAATTTAAAACATTCTTCTGTCTTTCATTTTACATCATTTCATATGGACTATGATAAGGGTATTTCACTTATATGACGGCGTATATCCAACAGTAATAACCACACTTGCAACAATAGAATGTAAGTGTTTGCTCCAATTGAAAATTAATATTTCTCCTATGTTAGGTAAAGCAATATGTCTACACTTGAAACAAACAGAACTCGACCAGATGGCCTTTCAAACAGAGACAAAGACAGCGAGACAGGGTAGTAATGCAGCCATGTAGCGAGGTGGTGAAAATGGCATCTATCATTTGTATACCAAAGCCTTTCATCGGACTATGCCACAGTTCAGGAAAGTTGAATATCCAAAGCATAAGACAATGTACTGTGAACATGGCCTCAGACACCATACGATGGTCACCCTGATGAAACTACCGTTTTGTAATAACTTCATCATAATCCATATGTTCCGAATAATATTCGCTCGATTTGCTATGCGCGTGGATGAAGTGCATACTGTGTTAAATAGGCTGTTAAGCCGATTGAGAACATGAACGCAGTTTCTTGTAAAAACTAATTATTCATCTCTCTGATAGTCCGTGGAGAAAAGCCCAGGTGGTCAAATTTGTTTGTGAAAACGTTACAGATTCTACGTCGGTCTTTCTGGCACACTTGAAACTATTATGATTGATTGATTGATTGATAGGTGTTTTACGCCTTGCTCAAGTGTATTTCACTTATATGGCGGTCATAGTGTAACCAAAAATGCGAAGTGCTTTGATAAAGTTGGAAAGTTAATCTTCCTGGAGTACTCAGCATTAATAGTTAGAGGTACGTTTTTATAGCACCGAAATATTTAAGCACCGAACCACCTAGGCTCTTCAAAATTAAAGCACCGAAATACTATAACTGTAAAAATTAAAGACCCGAACTTAAGGAGTCATAATATTTGAGTATTTACACAATGACACTCCCCAAGACAGGACGCGTGATTCGGTTTAGTGTAAATACAAAGTGATACCGGTCATTACAAAGAAATCCCTTAATCCATAACCAAGTATATCATCGGATGTGGCATTTGTCCAAAGGCATTCAGTCGGCTAAATCTGTCATATGTTGAGATTAACGTTCCATATAATATAGAATCGAGCCGAAATATTAAAGACCTACAACAGAAGTAATATATGTAAAACTGAAACAATTAAGCTACGTAAAAATACTAGACTCAAACAAGATAAGGTGAATCGATTCGAGTCTTAAGTACTGTCATTTTATGCCGCTGGTGAATGAGTAGGTATAAACAGTCTTGTCAGGGAGCATTAAAACAGCCCATTTCCTGAAATTGCCTCATTGGTTGATCTGCAACCGTGTTCGATATTTGTGAACGTCGTTTTTTCTAGAAATTACAATCGTAAAACGAATCAAACATCCGTAATTAAACGAACGAGAATATCATCGGAGTCTTTTGGTTCGGGCAACAGCAGCGGCGATGAAAACCGAGATGGAAACCTAGATGACACATGACAAGGGACAGATTAAGCCGACTAAACACTTTCCGAAAAACCGGATTAGTCCATATGTTCGGTCTATAGTATTTCGGTGCAATAGAAAAATCGCTTAAGAGGTTCCTTAGTAGCATTGTTACACTAAAAAGCCACTGCCCTTAGCCAGAGGGCTTAGCCTAATGTGAAATAATTCCATAAATACTTACAAAAGACTGTCCTGACAGAGCTGCAGTGGATTAGAGAGTACTCGACTGAAGATTCATTGTACATATATTTCACGGTTAAACCAAGTGTGGTTTCATTTAGTGTCACAGAAGAAAATTTATGGAATCTTCTGAAAACAAAAATATGCAAAATGTAATATTTACAACAACAAGACATGGCTTTTATCGCTTAACCAATCAGTGACCTTTCATGGCCATAGAGTACCTGACTTCGGGAAATGCCGTTTACTGAACTAATGGTTATGCACAATCATCACAGGAAAAAACACGGAGTTAAAATCTGGTTCCTGGAAATATATAACTCTGTAGCCTATTCTCTCCAAATCTTACGGCCGGGGAATAGAAGCTAAGATCCCATGAAGTAATCATCTTAATTCTTACACCCCTTATACCTGATAAACTTGTATAATACGTCACGTCTGTATCCATAAAGATACAGCATCCAATATGAGTTTGCACGTCATTCTAGAAGTGCAACATGCAACAAGACAACACGTGACCGCCATGTGACCATGCGAATGAAACTGGTCATTGATCGACATCGACAGCGACATGCGACAACCGCTTTTGATAATCATCGGCAGTTGTGACATCGGCAAGCATTGTGACAAGCTGTTTATCGCAATGTGACATAATCAGAACTTAGTTATAGGATACTAAGCTACATTTTAAAATGATAAGTAAAGCTAAAACTATCGGTGTAGTGATAGAAGTGATAAGATACTCACGAAATATAACCGGCTCTCCCACAAACGGTTCTAGCCAATCGATAATACCAATAGGTCCAAGGCTGGAGACAAACTGGGTACCACTTTGTTTCATTTTGACTCCGAACACCAGCTTTCACAATGTTATATCCATTGTTGTCCTCGATTCTGAACAAGTCTGTCACATTGGCGATTCCAACAGATGCTAAAGTAAACATAGGGTAAAAACGAAAGCAAACATTTCAGAAACTTCTTAAACACATCTAGCTATAGTGTTTAAAAGTCCCAGCCTGTATAATTGTCCTACGTTAGAGGTAGCACTCAAATCTTCAATTAAATAGGTTGAAGGGCTTAAAGCTGACGGCACGCGATTTGACAGTGGGTTTTGGTCGTTTTACAATAGTAGCCTATTTTAGTAACATAACAGCCCTCAGATTAAGAAACGAAATAATATTTCGCCCGTAATTAGAATTTCACAAACCAGAAGTGACGTACGTGGTGCAAGTGACACAGAATAACAATTCTATTCCATATGCTATAGCTACGATAAATCTATCATATCCGAGTCAAGTTCTTCTGCGAATTTGTTCTATCAGGCAGAATAATTACCGTACAGATTTGTACCAAATTATTCTAAGGAGGAAATAGAAGCCAGGAAGAAAGATTCAAGTTAAAGGACGGCAGATAGGGCAATGTGTCGGCCTAGATGCGAATACTGATAGATTCGTATTATGCAGTCAATATGCAGGGCTAGTCGCACGGAAGACAAGCAGTGTCAGATACTATGATCTGAAAATGTAAAAATCAATAAAAAAAATGCGCTCAAAATGGAACGAAAAGATTAATTTAACAGGCGTTAACATGAAAGGGGAACTAAAACATTCCATATCAGTACTGATTTTCTCTAGCCAAGGGTTTTATATCCGAGCAACTCTGCATTACAACCCTTGGTGGATAACTCAGGTATAATCGGACTCGGCTTCCAAGCGATTGTTTGGATGCGTGGGAACTTCTAAGCATCCAATCAGATATTTCGAACTTGTTTGGGGTAGTCAAGCAACTCAGTGAAATTATTCGATATGTACCTACCGCTACAGACACCAAATCATCGTATATATGCCGACACTGCTATACAAAGTTAAACAAACTGTCAAAACTGGAGTACGACATTCATCATAGGTTATCTACGCTGGTTGGATGTAACTGTAAACAAGTTGAGTTACAATGTAACTATAACCTTGATCATTTTATCCGCCAGGTAGCGTAGCTGAAACACTCGTTGTACATCAATTATCTGCCCAGGGTTGTAACCCAGAGTTGCTCGGATATAAAACCCTTGGCTAGAGAAGATGAACAGAACTCGGTTTAGGATACTTTTCTGAGCTACCTTTACTGATACTGGGCCGGGGATCTTTTTTTATTTAATGGATTTGTTTGTTTGTCTGATTGAGGTTTAACGTCGTAATCAAGGGTATTTCACTTATATGACGACAGATTGTGAACTTCACAATGTTCCTGACCTAATTACGGTTGCAAACCGGGAAGAAAACTCGTAAAACCTCCCCCGCGATTGCCGGAGCCAGATAGTGTGACTCACTCATATACCTGAGGGTCGACAGACGGACTCGATCCTGTGAACTTTTTAATCGAAGCTTGGAGATGCCTTTTAAAATTTTGGAGCATATATTCTTGGTTTTGATCGGTTATCTGTCTACACCGTGGTATTATCATAAGAGTGGTAAGGCCACCCACCGGGGAGGGGGAGGGGGGTCACAGCACAATGACGTGAGGGTCCAGGCCACCTAGACCCCGGAATCTCTCGAATCCTACACAACCGCATGCGCTATCTGGGCCATTTTTGCCATATATAACTTATGTTGTTAACTAGGAGTTTTAATGAAAGTTTTTAACGTTATTTCTATGCTTATTGTATTTTTTTGAAAGGTTTAAAATTTTTGCTCACTATATGTGGCGATATTATTTGTCTAAGAATTTTTTTCCACCAGGTTATTTGTAGTGGTTCTTTTAACATTGCTTTCTCACAGGCATTTTGACAAATGAGGCGAGGGTCCAGGGGCCGCCCAGGCCCCAGAAGCTCTCGAGTTCTTGACTGCCGCAGACGTTTTTTTTTTTTCTGCAAATATAAAACTTATATTTCTCCCAAACAAGTTTCCTAATAGATATGAATCTTTTTGTTGTTTAGATTTGTTTCTCTTTTGTGCTGTCATGTCTAACATGGTTAACTATGACTTTTGATGTCAGTCTTCATCTCATTTTTTGGTTATTGAATCTGAGTTTAGATCGGCAGGTGGCGATGCTGCTTATCTGAGAGACTTTTTACACCAGATGAGTTTATTTCTACTCTTTCTATCAACTTGCTACCACAAACGCTGTGAATACTCGCGGATGGGTGTGATGGCCCCCTGTTGCCCCCCGTAGCGCCGTCACTGCACAGTTTTGTTTATGATTTTTACCAGCCACTGCCTGAAATAGAGAATCTATCAGGAAACAGTGAAACAGAATTTTTTTGCAATAACCAATTCATAATTCTCACATCCAGGTATACTACGCAGGCAGCCATAATTATATGCAATAGCATACGATATGTTGTGGGTCGATTGCACCACGTACGTCATTTCCGGTTTGTAATAGTTTAATAACTGACTTAATTTTAATTAGTTCCTTGATCTGAGGGCTATTATGTTACTGAAACGATATTTATAAACGACCAAACCCACTGTAAAACCACGTGCCTTCTTTAATATCGGTAAATATCCCTAATGCTTTCATTAGGTTAATATGCCTATAAAGTGGCAGTTATGGGCTCCTCAACTAAAATTTCTAGAGACAAATATGACAAGTTAGCAACAGATACTTAAACCTTATTTCCGTATTTTTAATAAGGTAAATGGGCGATTTCAACTTTCGTTTGGTATATAAAATGTCTTCAAAATACAGGATGTCAAATATTTTTGAACACTACTAATTTAACCCATTTTGGCCGTTAAGTGAAAAAAAAAACTTTGTTTTACACTGTTACGTGCTTTCTTATTCTGTGTCTCTAAATAAGGCTGCATTGTATGATAGACTATTAAACACACAGAACTCGTCGTCTAACACAAATCACGTTATATTTGTGCGAAAATCCAAACGGTTTATTTTATTTAAAGTGATAGCATGCTCTGCCAGCAAAGGGGGTGGTGGAAGCTTTTTGTTTCCCTGCTATCCTGGGAGTAAAGGGACAGCGTGAAGCCAAGCTGTTTGTGGATGGTCTTATGTTGCGTCATGAGATTGTGCCGTCTTTGTTGTATCTGATGTTGCCATTGATGTCGAGGGTGGTTCCCATCGCCCATTGGGCTGGCACGCCGTCATGTGAATGAAATAACGAATATTTGTCATTAAGAAAGTGAAAATTAACACTATTTTCGTTATTTTACGATAACACTTTCTTAGTTTGAACAGATTCTAATTCAGAAAATGTTCAGAAAAGTTCAGAATGAAATAACACCAAGTAGGGAGTTTAACACCCATCAAGCATACAGTTCAAACAACCAACACAACCCATAAGAAATAGCACAAGTTTTTCTTTCCAATGTAATTTTTTTCTGATTTGTTTTTGTCACCTTCAAATTACCCAATCTGACAGACGGTGCGAAGCCTCGGAGCTCGAGCCATGACACCTTTCAAGTGATGTGAGATGGAGAAAGGCCGACAGTCGAAAACACAGATGATATGTACGCGAAAATGATTGAGATAATTTTAATTATTTTTTCTCCAAATTTAGTCGTATATTGCCTGGAAATAATTGTTTCGCTTAGAAAAGTCAATATTTACTTTATTTTTGTTTTTTCAGGGAGTACATTTTATGAAAATGAACAGGTTCTAGTTTAGAAAATTGGGCATGATAAACAACCATTACCATTAGACCAAGCCGTCGAATAGAATTTACTGAAATTCACTGCTGACGATTTAAGTGCCTACTCTTAGGGCCGTGGTTTTTTATTTCCATAGTTTGTTTAATACAACTGTCATTTTTTTTAAACAAATCGTACATATATGGCTCGTTCCCTGCAACCTAAATACCAACTTATTATTTTATTTACTGTTCAATATTTAGCTGCGGATCGCTTTTAATCTTTAACCAGTTGTAAGCTTAATTGCATCTCATATGAATTGTCTACTCTTAATCAGTTTAATCGTTGTAAACTTCTTATGTTGTACTATATTATTCACGAAATAAAACTACAACTGTCATAATGTTTTCTTTCTTTTCGTCTGTTGTATGATCCCACTGTCCACTGTTATATCTGAAAGGGTCTTTCTTCATATATGTACGGCTATGCAATTATGTTTTCTGCAGGGATCAAAGAAGTC
>JAVFBX010194202.1:0-23735 GCA_034783855.1 Mopalia kennerleyi
GGAATAAAATTTTGTAATCTCAATATATCTAATCAACACTAAAATCGTATAAGATGAAAACCGCTTTCCAAAATAAACATCTGCTAACAGATAAACCTAGCGGACTAAAACACGTTGATGTTAAACTTAGCTAAATTATTCATCAATATGTAAACGACAAAATGTGGATGCTCTGCGAAGGACGTTTAAATTTTCAAACTTCATTCGTCTTTTATATTATCATTTATTTGATGATTTTGAAGACAAGAGAGAATTCTCATTTCGCCATCAACATAAGCTTGTATCATATCGCTCTCTTTTGTGTAGTACCTAAACAATGTGTTATATGTTCGCGAAAAACAGACGGAGACAGTCGTCTGACTTAAGTCTATTTGCAATTACGCATTCCTAAGGACGATCCACCGTCGAATTACTACATCGTTCATGCCTTTCGTTGAAATGCGACAAATATGTTCTATACTGTCTATTAAATTCTTACTGATGTATATCTTAATGTGTTAGCATGTACCATAAGCATGAATATATTATACCAGTTATGCGTGTAGATTTCGTATCTAATATTAATAATATTCCTTTTGTTGCTCACGAACATTTATACTTCCCTCAGATTTGTAAATTTTGGATTTCACTATTTTTGATCCAGTGAGATCTTGGCCAGCCCTTGTCTCTATACTACTATAATGGAATCATGCCAAGATAAAACTGTAAAATCTAACGCGGAAATAGGCATACAAATAGCCAGTCTGCCGGGAAACATGATCAATGCAGATTTCATCCTGATACATAATTCACTACGTATGTCGCAAAACAACGAATCTGCTCTTTTTCATTATCGACGAAATAACCCCTTTTACCAGTTGTGTTGTATTAGTGTCCCTCTGCGTCTCTTCTTATAAATAACACGTTCGCCACGTAAAAGGTCCCTGGGTTGTACTAAACGGTAGTCGCCTTTAATGTTGGATGACTCGGCCGAGACACTCGCTACACTCTAGAGAACAGGAGTGATAAGACCCTATGGCTGACGGCACTATCAAGGCGTTACCATCTGTCACATATTTCAGTATATCCCATTAGTCATATATCGGTATTACTTCCATCTCCGTAGTTATCAGAAACCCTACGAAAGAAGACGCCAAGGCCCCGGCGGAACCAAATACAGGGATAATGACATCGTCTAGTGGACGCAGTATATAAGCACACCGTATATGCTGGAATAAAATGCGGCGTTTTATGTATAACGTTTATAACAGAGATAGTATCCTTAGGCTACTGATAGATGGGCAATTATTGCCAAGGAAATAATATTGGATTGTTCTCTGTGGTTTTCTTTAAGCTATATCGACTGTTTATAAAACGGTTTCAGCTTTTCGTGAACAAAGGCTTTGGAAAAAAGTACTTTCGGTATGAGCCGGATGGAAGCTAAAATACCCACAATTGCAAAGAAATATGGTTGTCTCTTTTTAGATTATATATATCACTTATATAATTTTGCCCAATGTCCTTCATGTCTTACAGAGACCATTGTGAATAAACTAAATTCAACCATTTACACAGTTGTGTAATAGTAGCACAAATTCTTCACAATAAGAATTTGATCGATTGATTGGTTTTTTTACGTCGTACTTAAGGGTATTTCATTTATACGACGACGGAGGATTCAACAATAATTGACACTAGTACAAGCAAGATGTGAAGTGTTCCATAATGTCGGAAAATAAATTTTCCTTTCGTGTTAAGTAAAGACAGCATTGCTACTATTCAAACAAACTGCCTTTATACCAACGGCGTGAGAATTTGATACTTTGCCGGTCAAATAATTTATGATTATGCTCAGAACCTGGATCACGTTATCGTACTGTTACAACGCTCCCTTGTTTCTATGAAAACGATACTTTTGTTTCTTCATTTGTTCCAAGAAACACTACAGCATCTAAATATACACGTCACATTCCATACCGCGAGGTCCTTAGGCATGTCGTGGATGCTTGTTTTATTGATAATTCCCAGGACGGTATACTTTTTTTTCTCTTTTGCAATTTTTGAAGATTAGAATCCGGAGAAATCAAGAAAGAATGTATTTGAATTGTAAAGGAATCATTTAATGCGTGAGATTTGACTTTCAGAATGTATTGATTTAACCAGGGTACATCGCCGATACTTTTAATTTTCAAATTGTTGTATCATCGTATTGTTTCATTCTTTTTTTTGGTGGAAATTCCATCCTTCAGTTTTTGCTGATAAACCAAGCATGTTAAAAAATTACTTGCATTGCCTCATTGCGTAAAAAATGTATACATGGTACAGTACATAGACCATACCAACATCAAGTCTACCCCGGTTTCTGATATCATGCCATTGACTACATTCCAAAGGCAAACGCATAACGGCTAATTTGAAGACGGCATACGGGGTAATATTGCTTTAGTGCATGCCTCAGATATATGATTGCGCTTTCCAAAGCACACCTCGATACAATTAAGACTCGATAAAATTGAAACTATGTCGTTAAAGAACTTTTTTTACATTGATACAATTTGTTTACCACCAAATTGATGCAACAGAGTTGTACTGACAACCAGCCCTTGCCGAAATTATGTTCGAGAGGAAGTGATATTTCAATTTACGCGTCGTTTTCTTATTTTAAAATACAACATTTTCAGTTTGAATCTCTTTTAATTCAGCAACTGCTGGGAGCCGAGAACGGAACGAAATCAAACCTCGTCTCTCAGGGACAGGTTGTAAATCGCCAGCATCAAAAGCGGGTAAGGCCTACTTGAACCACACAGTCAACCGGATTTATGATAGGGTAATAGGAGTGTATTCCCATTCGGAGCCCAGGTTGCCAAAATGGTCTGAACTTCAATATGTCAAAACTATTGGAAAACCTTCGACAAAAGTAGTCAAATATTGTTCATATACAGTTTCTAAATGACACAAAATAGTATTTTTAAGCATCGTGGTACTTTCATGGCAAAACAAGATCAGACAAAGACTGTTGCTAGCGTATTAAATGAATCTAACAATTTCACAAGTATTCGGTACGAATTTTAAAATCCAGGTAAAATATATCTTAGACTCGGGAGTGACATGAATGTTCTGTCCTGTTTTCACCCTTCACGCTTCTCCAAGCTAACGAAAGATGGTTATGTATCTCATAGTTTTAATATTCCTTGGTTTGGATGTTAGTGTTCTTTTGATTCAAGATTTATCTAGCATTGTCGCTTTCTACATCGTTCTCTGCTGAATCCCATACGGCTATTGGCCAACATAACCCCCACATTACTGTGATCAATTCTTGTCAGCGTAGATCTGCAGCGCTAAACGCCCTTATGGCCAGATTGAAAGCTTGGGCGAGTAGAGAAGTCCCGAAGGGCTCAAGCTCTTTCCGCTGCGCCAGGGGTAGATTCCATGCAAATTCATTTTATCCTGCATTTCTTGGAGCAGATTCTATACTAATCGTAATACATTTCTACCACGAGTTTCCGCAAATGTTGAAAGTAGATTTTTGTTCACGAATGATCCGTCTTTATCATTAGCTCTGCTGCATTTAACTCCATTATTAGTGAGAACTGATTGGTCAGCTAACAGCTTCCTGGCATGTCTATATGCTAGGGTTATTAAGAACATAATGGCAAATATATGGAGTAAATGTGGTGAGAGTGGAGTTTGACAGCTTTATCAAGGTGTTGCAATCTGTCACATACTTCAGTAACTTCTATTAGGCATATGTGTATGTGCTTCTCTGACAAGCTGTTAACGAAAACGTCAACTTGTCGATGGCTCTAGAGAGGCTGTTGACCTCGGTGTCCAGTGTATGAAGCCTGTAAATCCCTTGGTAATCTCCTTGAACATTTTTGTATATCGCATGAAATCATCCATAAGAGTCAACTATGTTTACACTGACTGTTGGATAATTATGTTCAAGACATCCCAGTGGTTTGACTTCTTATATATCCTTGTTTCAAACCGCCGGCGTCTTGTCTACATGACATTGTGTAAAGGCCGCTTGGTCATAAAGCAGGACCATCATGTGTAGTGATATTCAGTAAATTGCCGGGAATTGTGCGGGTCGTCGTCATTTAGAATATAACTTTATAAACACATCCGGATTATGCTAAGATGTCATATAACTGTCAATATTGTGGTTCCTTTCGAGTACGTCTGCCGACCATCAAGTATATGAGTGAGTCACACGATAATGCTCCCGCAATCGCGGGGATGGTTTTTATGGTGTAATAAGGCACGGAACAGTGTAAAGTGGACAATCTGCCGTCATATAAGTGAGATACCCTTTAGTACGGCGTTAAACCCCAATCAAACAAACCAGCAAATCATTGTTAAAGTTACTAACAAATTTAAAATTTGTTCAACTTTATGTTGAATCTCATTATACATTTATAAATTTTTAAATAGCCAAATGTTACAAACTAACAAAAATTTGGAAATGTACGCGTCTTTTTTTCCACATTTGTAACACATACAGTTTAATTGACAATTTATTTCGTCGTAGCTACTAGTTGAATGCAGCGGACGGATATCCATCTATGCAATAATAATTCAAAAATTTAAAGTTTATGACACTAGTACTAATAATTAGTGTCTCCTTCCAAACACAAAAAGCGAATTCCCTGCGTCATTCGTCGATTGGAGGCGTTATCAGTATATTGCACCCAGTAGGATAATCCTGTTTAAAGGTTAAGTAATGTTATATTTCTTTATGAAGTGCTTTTCCTACGTATCCCCACCTACACATTTGCACATCGGTGGCTAGGTTCTAAGGTTAATTATTTGTCGCCTGGAACTAGTGTCAATTCAAAATCAAATTGTGTATAAAGGAAGTGGTTTGCTGAATACACATGGAGTGAGATACATAATTGTATAAGATCGCTCTATTACTTTTTAATTGCTTGAGGCTGGGGAATGGTTTGAAATAATACTAAGTATGAGCATTATACGGAAAAAGGGACTGAACTCATGTGAATTGACATGGGCTTATATTACAAATATCATTCTATACATTCGTCGGACATCGACAAGACTTACATAGTTTTATGATGTGGGAAAAGTCGCTGTTTGGCATGGTCACGTCAGCTTTGGATTAGGAGTCCGCAGAAGATATGCAATTGTCGAGAAAGTGCCAATCGCACTGAAACTGGTACAGCCTGAGCATTTTATCAACAGTCTAACAAAAAGAAGCGACCTTGGTATGACCTTCAGATTTTCTTATTCTTGTGACACTTGTCATGATTAGCGCCAATCACCTTGTGACAGTCCTGCTTAGAGTTCTAATAAATAGTTTTCCCTTGACAACGGAATATTTCTGAAAACGAGAAAGGCTGGCAATACTTGGATGGCACCATAGCGTTTTGGCCCTATTTTTTATCTTTTCTTTGATGCTTGGCAGTCAATATTGAAATTGTGTCATAATAGAAGAAGGTATATAACACCAGCGTGTGTGTGTTTGGGTGGGGTTTAACGCGATACATAAGGGTATTTCACCTATATGACCACGAATTGTCTACTTTACACTGCTCCTTGCATAAATGTAAT
Source organism: Mopalia kennerleyi (assembly GCA_034783855.1). Lineage (NCBI taxonomy): Eukaryota > Metazoa > Mollusca > Polyplacophora > Chitonida > Mopaliidae > Mopalia > Mopalia kennerleyi. Next base: position 5,551 of record JAVFBX010194202.1, read on the forward strand.
GGACAACCCGGAGGAAACATCGTAAAAATCATACCGCGATTGCTGGCACCACATCGTGTCACTCATTCATATAGCTGAGGCCTACATATGGTATCAACTCCGTTAGTTGTGCATCTAAGTAAGAAAAGTAGGCCGACATTTGCTGGAAGTTAAAGACACTTATAGGAGAATTTAGTTCCTGTCGCTGCTTAAACGAAATAACAAAAATTACAGAATGTGTTCAAGCTTTGTTTAAATATTGAATAAGAAAGATAGCTGATGTCAGAGCAGTACTCGAATCTCAACAAAGTGACAGACTTATAAAACTTGTTAACGAATCACTTTTGTTTAACACCCCTCGTCTTCAGAGCATAGTATTTTGCCTGCTGTATTCTCGTTTAATACGTGAAAGATCCATCTATATGAGACAAGGCATACGAATATACTTCTCCCGTGCTGTTTCGTGATAGCACATATGTATTTATTTCACTCTAAATCAACACCATTTCTGCATTAATGTCCTTGAACTTTCTAGCAAAGTTTTACTATAAATGAGTTATGTTTATCATTTGGTTTAGTGACCATGAAAATCCATAGGACAGTCCTGCTTCCAACGGCTTATCAACATACATGTATTACCGTATGTAGTTTTATTAGGTATCTGCTAAAACTGTTGCCTCACCATGCGATTTGTACTAACGATTTGATGGGATTCCTCATTGCAGAGGGGATTCATTTGTCCACAGTTTGGTACTTTTCCTCGACCAATATAAATTCGGCAAATCGCACAGTGAGAATTCATCGTCTGGCAAACAAAGGACGTTATGTTGAGAGCATTGCCATGTTATGTTGATTTAGCGCTTGGGGAAGGTAAGATTTCCAACAAAGCAGTTACAAGTTACGGCTGTATTTGTAGTGATATTAAATTCTGCAGTACGCCCCATGTCTGTGAGATATAATTTAGCACTATGTCTAGTGCCAATCAATCAAAATCAATGGAACTACTTTGGACACCATTAGTAACAAAGTGTCTAATCTTTCAACCAGTCATTAGTGACTACTAGTTAACGGTTATAATAAGTGTGTGTTTTGTCAAACTGTGTTAATGAGAAGATAGGGATGGTACAGTCTGGGAACACTCTGTATCCGGCAAATCATATTAACGGAGGCTAGAGACTGGCCGCCTTATCAGGAGAAGACAATCTTTCAAGTATTTGATATGTCTTCGAAGTCCATCGCTTAGCTCAATGGGTTGAAAGAAGATCAGATCAAAGAGTTTGGTCAGAGACCTCTTATGTCTGCTAGATATGGCATATCGTTCGTAGTTAATTTATTAATTACAATGAGGGTCGATAATTTGTTATTTAACAAAACCGCGTATATTGCTCGAAATTACCATCAGCATTAGAGTGTGTTTGCAACAACATCACGTGTAGATTATGTCTTGTGTTCTGTTGGGATTCCATCAACCATGTATGCATCCTCCGTTCAATGCCACAAACAAGGTATTTATAAATTTAGTACTCATATGGAATAGTGATTTAACTGTTCCTTCAGCGTGACTGACTAGTTCGTATCCCGTATATGTATACAGGGAACGCCTTCATGTGAGCGTAATAACCGTGAGTACGGCGTTAAATCCCAATCAACCAAACAATACATTCCAGGAATACGTGACGCAGTGAGAGTACTAGCTATTGGATCACCTTGTCATATAACGACTTGACCGCGGTTGTTCTTTTGGTTCGGTGACCAATCTGGCATAGATTTGTCTTATTCATTTCATCGCTCCTGTAAGTTTTTAGCATATCGCTGAAAGGTTTGCCTTGTGGTGCCATGTCTGTTTAACAAATCTGCATGATTTGGATCTATTTAATCGATGTGACACTCTCCACCGAAAAGGGATGCTTTTATCGAAATCGCGTCTGTTTAACGAGATGATCACACGCATTAATATGTGCTTAATTGTGTGTGATTTATTTATAAACACCATGTGTCTAAAATAATCGATTCCACTATATGCTCTGCATAGAATCAGCTGCCATGCGTTTTCTTTTAATATAAGACAGTACTATTTGACCATATTACCGACCTGTTGTTTGACAGTCCGGTCAAGGGTGGCTTCCTCAGTATTCAAATACATGTAGAACCACAATCGCCAAAACAAGACTTAAATGTAAATAAAAGTATTCGTATAAGTATTCAAGCCGGTTAGCGGTCATCCTATCTTCCCCATGCAAGTCGGATTTCTCCAGGACGTTTTGTCAAGGCCTTGCCACACTTACCCCGAGTTCGGCGGTCAGACAAAGCTCAACGTGAATTAAACAAAAGTGACCAACGGTCGTCCTTACTTTGTTGAATGGAAGTTTATAGCAAAGGGGTGTAAGGCACCTTGGTCACACATGCTGCGCATTGCCGATTACTCGAACTAGGAGAGATAACTCTTCCTTGATTCATTAAACTATAGTCCACGCTTGGCACGGTGTGGAATAGAGTTTCACGTCAGGAGAAGATGCAGTCACACTATATGTGTAAACAATACTTGGTAAAAGCAAACAGCTACCTACATCAGCCACTCTAATTCTGATGTATTTGTACATATAGGTTCGTGACTGTCGTCTTTTCGTTGTTTGTTGGTAGGGGTTATGCGTGTGTGCGTGCATGCTGTGAGAGAGAGGAAGAGAGGGAAGGGGGATGTTGACGCATTCATACTCGTCGAATGACTTAAAGTGTGGTATAAAGCCTCAGTCGAACGAAACGCACAACACCGTATGCAAAGCCGTTTGTCTCTCTCCAAAGCCCATATCAGTATGATTATTCAACCCAGACGCGTCCATTACATTTCTGTTATCCGGTCAAATGTGTATTTTCTCACTGTGCTAGTTAATACATAGCCTAGCACAACATCATTATAAAAAGGACAGCTTTCCAGATGTCCGAAAATCGATATTATCTGTTTCATTGAGTGTATATCCGCATTCCGCATCAACAACTTATTAAAATAAACATTCAACGCTATACCAATATGCTTATGGTATATTCAACCAGACAACCTGCTACAATCTCAACTACACCCATCAAGTCAGAACAAAAAAACACATCACCTATGCCAAACACAATTTCAAGTTGTCTACAGGGCGATCCAAGCCATACAGTAGTTTGGGATACAACTATGAGTCAGGTCAAAGTATTTTTCCATACTCCCAGTAATTAACTTTATAGACTTGGTGCATTTTAATTTAAATTGAGTGAAGATATCTGTCTTATTGCACGGAAGGGGTCTGGGTAATCGAACAGTGGCGTGTGCTGTACAAAAAGTAATCACAAGCAAAGTTATAGGACACTTTGACAATAACACGAGAGTGAGCTGTCACTAACAGGAAAGGGCATAATGTAAGAACATAAGTTTTTGATTGGTTGGTATTTTACTCCGTGCTTAAGGGTATTTAACCTTAAGACGGATGTGTACTACAGCAAAAATTGAGGCTAGTGCAACCATAACATGTGAAATGTTTTGATGATGCTGGAAAGTCAACCTTCCTCTAGTGCTAAGCAAATACAGCATTGCTACTCTCCAACCTAATTAAAATCAGATCTCAAAAACACATCTCGTGTTTTGTTTGTCGCTATATAAAGACTTAACGCAATCACTCTACTTACAATATCGGTTTCTTAAATTTACCAATCACAGAGCAGTTTCTCAAATTTGATTTGTAAAAGCCGAGGATGTCCGCTAACGAACCAAAGTTTACCGACTTCGTAATTTTACACGACAAACGGATACGCACAAAATCTACCAAAATCATTATATTGAATATTGAACTTTCAACGGAGTTGCATTTTCTCCTGTTTTATACAAGTGATTTGAAACATTAACACAGAGAAAAAGCTGACAACTTCTTCTTGTTTTGGATGAATTTGTTATTAACTAAAGTATCTGTGTTTATTGGACAACTGAAAAGTCACATTTCGTGAACCCAAGTAAGCTAGACCTAATTGAACAGTATAAATGGGGTGATTGCATTAACGGTACAGTTATCTCGTAGGTGAATAAAAGTAATAATATTACATGAACATGTGTAATATAAAACGCCGAATGTTTTGTGGACATGCATGAAAATGAACCAAAAAAAAACACGCTAAAAAGCCAGTTTCTTGGGTAATATCACATTTGAACAAAACCCCATCCATTTCTTATATCCCTTTCTTTCCGATATTATTTACTGTTCGGAAATAGTCGAAGGATGTTCCGACAATAAAGGGCCAAGGGATGTTCCGATACGCCTTCTGCCTTCGCCGTGTTAAAATATGCCGAACAGTTACAGTCTGATTTTTCCAATCATTAAGCGAGAACGTGTGCATAAAACTACGAAATCTGGCAAGAAATCTTGTGTGTTAGTAATTATTTTTAAGGATGAATTCAATTTAATTATCTGATAGAGTCGTAACCTAACAAATTATAGTGTCAGAAAATATATTTGGTTCTCTCTTTTCCCAAAACGTGATGGAATGTCATCTTTGATCATTGCTGGGATTATTTTAATTTTTCATCGAAGTTGACAGTTGTTCGTGTACAATGTCAACTCATTCAAACTTAACCACGAGAAAAATAGCATTGCACATCTCAATCAGAGATTCACGATAACTAACCGTTTTCACACCCTCTGCTGACTGCAATTTTTCTTTATTCTTTTTCTTTTATTATTTATATTTTTGTAAAAATTGGAGAGAAAAATGTGCTTGCCTCAACCGGAATCGAATCCGGGACCTTTGGCTAACAGGCCCAACACACTACCGACTGAGGCACAGAGGCTCACGGCAGAAAGAGTCCTTCGTGTGTATGGTCATCTTGAAAGCTGGGGTATACTTGTACAGACACTTGTAGCCCCTCACGAAGATAAGCTGTCATCCAAATCCACTTTTGTAGCTTATAAATGTCACGCAGACAGCATGTTTCTATAGTACCAATCAAGTGTATACATTCGGAGCATTATATTAAACGGGGTCAGTAATGGTCAGATACTGTCCATCATTTAAAAATTAACGACTAAACTGCGACCCATATCACCCATTTGGAATCATCACGCCTGTCAGTTAAGGTCCGCAACAGTCGGTCTGTGTCAAGGCAATCGGAGTACGTCATTAAGGTGACAATAACAGTATCGAGTCCGTCCAGTTGACACAACTGTTCATCAGTTGCCTCGGGCAATCGCCCAGGTGGTTTTTCTGATTCTAATTGTTATAACACATTTTCATATTTCAAAATAGCAGGGATATGAGGAAACATTGTTATAATCATCAGTGCGACGTTATATTCCAATCAGAAAAACAAACAAACCTAGTCAATGAATGGTAAAGGTGACAACCACTTCATGGATTGCTATTCATTTCGACAAATAGGGATCACATTTGCTTAATCAGTTTCGACAAAGGTATAGTCCCCAAATCCCCTGGTATTTATATGCAAACACAACTGAAAAAACTGATCTATCGCACTATTTGTCATTAACGGTAAAATACACAGTGGTATCAATACATCCTAAAATTCTGAAATCGCTGGTCTACTCGACGGCGACATTGGCTTATGTTTGCGTGAGACGTGAGTCTTGTCGGCGGCTTAATTTTCATTGCCCAATTCTTCCTCAGAGATTAGCTTTGATTATCCGTCTCCCTCGTCATTTGTATTTGATTGATTTCGTAGATAGTTCTGAGAGTGTCTGCTCCCAGTGGCTTTAGAAAACCTTATACTGGGGGATTTTCTGCAAATCAGGCCTTAAAGTTAACCAACGTGCAGTTTAAGTCCTAATATCAGATCGTTCAGTGTCGACGCAAATGTAAAGAACCGTGAGAAAGTGATATGCTGTGTGTTGATGGGAGTAATTGTGCTTAAGGCCAATACGCGTCAAGCATTGTAATTTCAGTTTATTATACCCATCTATGTCAAATTTTACAGTCGGAAGCTAAGGAATTTAGGTTTTTATAACAATGTTTAAAAAACAACACATTCTGTTCAGATAAAAAACAAATTAGGTGGTTAATAAAACTGTTCTTTATTATGCTTCTATCTTTAGAATGTCTGTCCGTTTTTGTCGCTAGATCTCGAGTAAAAGTAGGAATTGTTTAATATGAAGTGTACAGCATACTTTCTTAAAAGGACGGAGAAATGAATCAAGTCACATTCAAGTTGTACACCTTGTAAGTCTGCTAATCAGACTTCTATTGTGTTTTTCTAGCATTCTTTTCTTTCCACTGGATGCCACTCTTACACGTTGGTTTGGTAATTAACGTACATTGTATATAGTGGACTGTTTAGGCTAGGATTTATTTATATGTTGGGAGCAAATAACAATAACTATTTTAGAATACTATATTTAATAAAGTTTGTATAAACAGTCTACAGTTGTTTATATTCGTGTTCTGACAAAATGTAGTAATTAAAGCCTCGAGGAACATATTTTATACCAATAATAACAACGAATGTATATATATGTAAATTCGTAGTATTTGGGCGACACAGGTCATGCAATCGAGCTGTTTTATGTCTCTGTGTTACAGGTTTGGTTTACAAGTATTTGCAAACAATTCGACAGTTGTTGGTAAATACATAACGTTTTTTCGAATTGTTTTATGTCACTGTACAGATATTGACGGTTTAGTTTACAATTATTTGCAAACAATTTAAATATATGCGAGGGAATCTTAAGTGATTTTCAGATCTGTGAAAGTTTTCATTCAGGCTCGTGTGTGCTTTAATGCAAAATTCTGTCACGACACAACTGAAGTGACTGTTTGGTTTTAAATTCGCCAATTTCCCGCTATGGACAAATATGTCTTTTTTCAGTTTTACACAGGACAGAAATTGACGTGAATTAGTATTTAGTGCAGCGCGGTTGTACTATGGTGTGGTTTATTCCAGATTATCCTGCTTGTGTTGTTGCTCTGAATCCGTGCATAGGAGAAAACGTTCTTATCTTAAAGCAGAAGTCCAGTAAGGAACTGTCAATTCCTCAATAAGCTGACCAGAGCTGTCACTCAACCAGGCAGTCCTGCACTGCATCATATTTACTGTTAGTATAAAGCGGAGTTTGGAGACCGACAGACGCTGACGCTAAGACCATTCGACTTAAGAGCAGACAGTGACTGCCACAAGCAGTAATGCCTGTGCTCGCACACACAGCCAGAGTGTTCGCGCGACTTCAGCAGCTTCCTAGTACCGGTTCTACGGGGATTTATCAATATAGATCTGTCGGTGAGGAGTCTCAAATTGTCCTCACTGTTTCAGCCAATGTCAGGGGAGAACGTCATGGACTAAAATACACAGCTGTGATGATCATTCGCTCAGTGTGAGAAACTGACAGAGGGAACACAGCGGATGAGATACCGCCTAAGATGCAGCACAGGTGAATTCCGAGCAACTCCCTTTCTTCCAGATAGCAACTAAGTTGTGGTCTTAGTTTCATATTTATATTAGGTTCCTAACTAATGGACGCCTTACTTCATTATTGTGCTCTAACTAATAATTGGTGACCTTGTTTAGAAAAGTTATGTCACACTTTCAGTATTGATGATTTGGATGTGCAGTCTAGTTGTTCGCAGTTACGTTCAGTGGATTGGAGACAGACACTCAGGCAATTTGACTTCACGATTAGATTCATTGGCCACCAACAATATTGGAATGTAAAAGAATGATAACATTTCAATAATCTGACGATAAGCGCAAACAGAGGATATTAATGATATGAAATTAGCAAAGTTGCATTCCTTCAGGTGGATGTGTGACTGATCCCAATGTGATCACTTGGATTAGACAAAGAAATGATACTAAGCCTTATGAGATTGAGCAGGTAAGTTGCTAAATTCACAATAAGTGACATATACACTTCCCCGATAATTGGACATCAGGGAGGTGTAAGGGGTAGGGGGGAGGGGTATTTAATATAAGGCGGATTCGAATCATTTTGTTGACATATACTTTCACATATAAATGGCCGCGAAATCCATACAAGGGAAGCGGCCCTAAAACCACAATTTCAAACATGTGTTGTCATACGAACATTGATTTTTAGCTGCGAACTTGGACGCTTTGCATCCAGATCTTGCCAAGGGTGCACTACACTTTAAACTATACAGACAGAGTAGCCGAGTCATATGTAATGGCAGATATTCACTCTCCCATGATATTCAATAATTGATGAAAATTGTTTGTAGGAGAGTGACAGTGACAGTGTAAAGCGTAAAACAGGTATCCCTAATCGAACGTTAATTCCTATGAACTTAAAACCAATTGCAAGAAAGTTGGAATTTATATTTTTATCGGGCGAGCTAAGTAACGAGTATGGGCAAATAGCGAAGAGAATATTTACAGTTACCTACTATTTGTCCATATATTTGGCAGATCCACAACTTTAAGTTAAACAGCCGTTTAAACGCGAACTAAACTTCGTCGGCTGGGGCTACTTTTTTCACCCTTGACACACTCTTTGTAAAAAATGCCAACAATTATTAAATATCGTTGGAGAGTGACTGTCTGTCCCTAAGTGGAATGCTGTCGATATGTGTGATGGTCGTTTATATCCGATTACCTGCAGGAGATCTTGTCGTTTTAATATTGATATTTTATAATAATCAAATAGCAATTTGTTTTTTTTTACATATAAACATATATAAACTTGTCTCCCTCCAGACCCCTTTAAGTACAATCTTCTTGAATTGAATTCACCAAATAAATATGTTACACACATGTTTTTGTGCCGATTATAAAACTCCTAGGGCTAGACCGATCTCAAATGAAAGTTGTATAAACATATTTTACATATATATGTATAAAAGAATGTAAAATCTCTCTAAAAGGACTAGTTATGTTAAACAAGGGATGAACCTGGGAATTATTTAGTTAAAATGATAGAAAGTTAACAACAAGGAACCAAACTCTACATCAATAATCCAATCAACTATTTGAACCAAGTTGAAAACGTTTAGACGTTCAATGAAGAGCTGACTTACGAGGGCAACTAATAACTAATTCGATATATAATTTTTCGGTTTTCCTCTTTATATCTGGTGATGGTGATCCTTTTTTTTCTAAATGCACACGCTTCACCTTGCTAGCTGCTTACTCTCTCTTTATTAACCCTGTAAGTTCGACAATATGTTGATAGGCCTTTATGTCGAGTCGATTCAGTTTCTGAATTCATCTATCCATTTATGTTCTTGGGCCGTTAGTGGTCCACGGGTTCTTCGATACACGTCGCTGCCGCATAGTCAGCAAAAGCATCAGGTATAGACATTTCAGGTTGATCCTCCGAAGCTTGAAAATAGACAACTTAAGCCTCTTGGCTGTATCATGGTGTATTAAATGTAGCGCACAACATACAAACTCTCTGTTTGTATGATACGTGGGGGTCAACCCCATATTTTTAGCTCTCTCTCAGTATCGCTGTATGGAATGAAACAAACAATACATGATTTCTAAGAAAAGCTATAGCAACCCGGTACAAAGATCTCCCATCCAGTAATCGGAAATTACTTTACATCAAAACAAGTGGTTGAATCCCAACAAACATATTTTTCGAAACACCGGCACATTCCTGTTGTTAGAAAAGTCTCGTCTCTGAAAGAACATGCAGGATCGTCTAAGTGATTCCACCAGCTCAAACCGAAATTGTTTGAATCTATTCCAAAGTTATCTGAATGTAACAAAGTGTTTAATTCCCACTTAATATTAGACAATTTTTGTTTTGATTGGTTGTCCTGTGATCTGTATAATGTGGTTAGAGAACGATCGAGAGGCACAGAAGATAATCACTATAATAGCTAACTTGTTGAATACAGAGGAATATTTTACTCGTGCGTAATATGGTACAAATATTTTGTAACTTAACTTACGGTTTGTAATTGTTTTTTTTTTGTCCTGCGTACAAGAATATTGTATTTTCGATGACACTAATGCTTGTCGATCTGTCCTTGTAATCAGACCATTTATGGAGGCTTTCGATTTTGGGTTGTTTACCAGAAACCATTATATTCCAATAATGGTAGTTCTATAAATCCCTGAGATGGAGCTTGTGGCGGTGGCTTATGTCTGATCGCCGTTTTCCCTCCCCGGTGGCCACAGTCTAATTGCCTATCAACCAACTCGTTGGTATTTGCTCGATCAATTCTGATTTGGTCACAATTGGTATTGGTCGTCGTTTCAACCCAGGAACCTTTTTATTCTGCAACAGAAACACTCTTTCAGACATTTGTGGCTTCAACAATAAAATAACGTAGGAAATTGGACAGTTTACATAAACTATGTTAAGCTGACTAGCGATTGACACGTTTATATTTCTGATCGAATTATATTTTTTGGATACCTATGGAAATGTTTTTCTTTTCCTTACATAAATGTGTTTACACCTACAATTCAATCTAAAGTCGACTCCATTCCAAACTTTGGAAATTTTTTTGATAACTTAAATGGAGGCTTTGGGATAAAAATGCGTACTTTATAAATGCTATACTATAGTATTGTGTGTGCTTGTCTTATATTGGCCTATAATTAAGATTAAGTACATGTATTCGGTGGTAATCTTAATTGTTTTACTTTTTTTGTTTCGCAGTTATCTTTTTTTTATTACTTGTTTTTGTCTAAAGGGGTGAATTGTTAATAGGTTTATAACCAATACCCGATGGGAGTAATATTTAACGCACAGTATTATGTTATACCTCAGAAATATTTGAGGGAGTCTTTCATTTAAAATTGATTAAACATGTTTTTGATTAAATTATTTCACACAGAGGTACCTCCCTACCGGAACAACACCTCTTTTGCATTCTGTTTTTCACATATTCTAAATGCCGAAAGTAACCGATAAATTCAAAGTTTGAGCCTTGCAGTCCGTGTGTAATGTGATCTAGATAAATACAAAGAATGTTTGGGGGTGACCTGCTACTCACAGTACATGTACAATACTGTACTATACATTTTTATCTGTTTGAAGTACACATTTAAGCCACATACTGGCAGTACAATATAGGGCACAGGCAGCAAAATGCTTTTAGAATGGTGTTATATTTATTGAGGCAATTTTTTCTCCGCGACACATAAACGTGGTAGATTTCTTGCCATTATAATATGAAACGCCTGGTATTCCATCTTCAGGGATTGAGCCGAATGGTTTCAACATAATCTCCCCCCCTCGAGGGAAGGGGTTGAAACGTCAGGGGAAGACGGTTTAAAATAAATAGTCCAAAGCCACCTTTATTTTGTTAACTACAATTTATATTTTCCCACGTTAGTAAGGCGTTAGTATTCCAGTTTGTTCTGGTATAGAACAACTGTTAACGATTTTGCGTGGATTTAGCACCCTTAAGGAATACCTTAGTCGTGCGGAATTGTTTAAATTAATTGAGCAATACATTGCCTGAACATGCCAGTACCAAACCTAACCCAATCATCTATACCGTGGGAGTTTCCCGTGAGAATTTTTCAAGTAAAACATCCGAGTTTCTCTGGTGCACCCTCTCCGTATAAAAGTATGCTAAGATTGATTACACCCAAATCAGAATAGTTCAAGACTAAACTCTGATTTACATTACAAATGTCACAAATTAAATCTGTTCTGAAGTGACGTCATACAACAATAGTCTTGAGTTAATACACTAACAAATTTCGAGTAATTCTGGGATTGATTTGTGAAACATCCTGTGGGGCACTCTCCGGTGCAGGAGGTATAATTCGTTTCCCTTAGCTCCTCTCACATATCCATTGCCCAGGGAGCTGGATAAATCGTTGTTAAGCTAGATTACTTTGCAGGACAATGAATTGTTATAATAGCACGCCGTCGGGTTTATTATGGCGCCAGTTCGTGCTAATAGATGTTTGAACAACCGGCCGGAGATGCCCGTTCCACTAAGCTATATCTTTAAAAGCTCATCTGTTGTTGTCATGGCGAACAAAACAATAATGTATTGCTGTGTAAAATTATTAAATTAAGATCACATAAGTATAATAACACTTTGTGGTACTGTAATCGTCAACAAATTGGGATGTTATTTTTATATTTGCATAATTGATCAGCTCATTGAATTCACCAGACGACCAGCCTGCGGGGATCACAATGCCAGATATGTCAATGTAAAAGTTACATCATTGCGTCAATAATGGAAAAAATACTAGTTTTAAACCACGAGCTCTTCCAAGTTTAAGTGACAGCGAAGGATGCTTTCCAACAAACAACGAATGGCCGTTATGTGTACAAGGTAGATTAAACACTAATTCACGTTTACAAATATAATTTTTGTGTTTCATACTACTCCTTACAAAATGTAGAATTTTGATATCTGATTTAGACTAAAGCTAGACGATAAAAACTCGTACATTCTAGTTAAATACAATTTAGATGAGTCAATTAGAAACGAATTGTTTAACTTAACCTATTGGGGAGTTGTATATTACGCTATTCCAGTCACAAAAAAATCACTCGTTGCATACGTCACAGAACAATTCTTATGATTAAGATTAACCTGGCTGATTAATTCGAAATTCAGCTTCATTCAGCCCAAACTACCAATCAGATTGCCTGTCATTGAATTACGACAGCCAAGAATAAACATGACCGCCCGTCAGATTATAGAAATTCATACTGTTACAATATCCACTTGTGTACATGTATGTACTGTTAATCCTATGTTTAAATAGCAGACTCGAAGAGTAATTTCAAAAGTATGAATTCATCTTCATCTTTTTGCATGGATGAGTACCATTTAAAGTCTATTAACTTCCGCACATAAATATGTCCCTCATTACGCATTTAACCAATGTACATGTGCTTGTCTTGAACATAGCCATTGGCCACACGTTTCAGGGATTACCACACAACAGGTCTGTTTTCACCTGCTTGTTAGATGATGGTTAATGCATGACAAATTATTTGCGTCAAAATGGCCGATTTGAATGTTTGAGAATGTGTTTAGTTATTAACTAAACGGTAAAATCCGTTTTCCAATGAATTTGCAACATTGACTTCACATATGTATATTGAGACGATTTTTTCACAAAGCCATTTTGCACGTTTCCATACTCAACTGCAGAGAAACTCATTATTCCACTTTCAATCAGCGCATAAAACCAAAGGCGTAAGATGAATGTGTTCATACTAATTTCTCGAAAAGACACCTCACACTGTTTACGCTGATTTCTAAATTGATACCTTGGATACAATCCTGAAATAAATGTGAATAGATCTGGTCGTCATACACACAACAAAGCAGGTGCGATGGTATTCTGCACCTTCGAGTAATATACATATTGACACATTCCATATTGTAAGTGTTTACACCTTTACATTTGTGCGCTGATTAGTGGATTGTAACCTTGGATACAATACCTAACCGGTACATAAATCAGGTTCATATTCCTTCCAAAGCATGCGCGGCGATATATGCAATGGAAACGAACTTGTATGTAAGGCTGGCACTTTACCTGCAGAGCTTAAAACGCTATGTGGTGCATTCAAATACACAGATTGGGCTAAGCTAGGCAACACAGTGTAATGTTAATGTAGTTAAGTGATGTCCATGGAGGTAGTGAATGGCCGGATGAGGTCGATGATTTGCTTCAATTGTCACTCAACCAAGTTAATTTATATATTGTCCCAGCTTACATCTAGCGGAAATTGGTGACCACTCGTCTAGGCATTCTGTCGGAAACAAATTCTGAGACCTTCGTAAGAATAAGTAGACACTTTCCGATTTCTCAGTGCAGCCAGTCTGTATAGAGCATTACCATACTTACTGCGTTTAAAACTAGTATATCGATAATAGCCCAGGAAAGTTTCGTTAGGTATATATATGTATGTCAGTTTAACACTATGTGGGTACCTTTGGGCCAGTGGCAGATGTTGCATCTGTTATATTATTAACTCAAACCTGGATCCGAATTGAAACCCAGTGGAAACTGCGTTTGAAGGATTTTAATCCAATTAACTTCTCTTTGTACATGTTTCTGGCGGAGGGCTGGGGGGGGGGGGGGGGGGGGGGGTGGGCGTCATGGTGCCCTGGTGCTATCTTATGTAAAGGGTGACTAGGAGCCGCTCCCTTTGGTATGCCAATGTATTCGTCCTTTTTCTGTACTGTACTTGTCCTGTGTTATCTGTGTATGTTGGTAGTGGCATCGAGGCTGTTTTCCTTCACCCATTGGGCTGGCATGCCGTAGTGTGAGTGAAAAAATCTAAAGAACGGCGTTAAACCCCAATCAAACAAATAATCTTAATGTTACTGTTTGATTTTTTTTTCGGTGGGACGAATCGGAAGGGGTTTTTTTCAATGAGAAGGATTTCTATAAATATTATTAAACTAAGCGCATATTTGAGTTCAAAGCCTTTTGATGAAAACAATTTTAATACCCCATAAAGTCTAGCATATCCACAGATTTACGCATCGATTTTTCTATTCGAGCTAGTGTTCAAAGAAATTTGTTTCCTATGGTATGAATGTGGGTAAATGCGTTGTTAAGCAAAATTTTATTTTACTTGGTCAGATACGGGTAAAAATAACCAGCTACTTCTGACGGATTATAAGAAAGCTGACGCGGACAGATTTGTTTTCGGTCTTATAAGGTTAAATAATAAGGGCAGCCAGCATGTCTTTTCTGTTTCTTTAACAGTTCTTCAAAGCAGCATCAGCGACTTTGTGACGCCTTAATTTTCGACGAGTGTCGAAATGTGTTTGTTTTGTTGCTTTTTGTTTCGTTCTTTTGTTCTCGAAACGATATAAAGGAAAATGCATTGCGTGACAATTTAATTCACATCGATCTTATTAAAACACCCCCGAGCTTGTTTCCGGTATAACTATCATCAGCCTGAAAGCCTGAAAATTGGTGTATATATTGTAGAATTGTTGAAACCTGCTGAAAACTAACATGTCGCTTGATTCTAGAACAGAAAATTACTTCACATTTGGCCAGAAATTCCCGATATGCCTCTGCGTTTGTTTATGTGTAATTCCAACCTTTCGATTCCAAATGTTAATATAAGAGTTTGTCAGCCCCGTTGCTACGGTACACGTATTTAACGAGCCTCCGTTACCTTCAATAGCGTCCATGAAGTGATACCAACAAAACAACAAAATCCAATATTTCCAAGTTGACAGCCTTTCTATTGACATGTATTGCTTGAGCTAGTTCACCAATTGTCCTGCCGCAGACCTCCACATACATTTATCAAGTATAGTGATGCTATTTTACATAGCATTAGAGGTACATTACGTTTATAAAGTACCTCACATTGAATGATTAAGTTTGTCTGGTTAGGTACTGCGGGGATTTACAGCCTTGAAAACATTGCGAAAACCATAACACGATTCCATGGATTTCAACTTCTATATTTATTGAAAAACCACTGCGCACGGATTTAATCCTCAGAATGACTTATCGATATTGAGATCACGCGAATAATTCATTTTTACCACAAACATCACTCCGCTTATTCGTCAAATCTAACCCTGTCTTTTCCATGCTTATTACTAAATATATCATCTACGTGTATTTAATATGCATGCTGCATGAGGATGTTCTAGATTGTGTTAATGCTACTCAGACTCGGGTTAATGAAAACCTTGTATACATAATTCATTTTGTTATTATTTTATAAAAGAGAAATATACTGATGTACATGAAAGTAAGAGATCGCGTGGTGGAATTTAAGTGACACCTTCCGTTTTGATCCACAGCTAACTAGTCTCATCATGCTTAAATTTGTCCACGAGCGTAAACGTTTTCTGACACTCCCAGCAGCAAGGCTATTTCAAGAGCGTAAACCTTTTCTGACACTCCTAGCAGCAAGGCCATTTCATACAGTAAAAAAAAGATACCTGATTCATAGCGATTCAGCTAGCAGCTTACTCTCTGGACAACTGAAAACAAATTTGATGGTGATTGAAAATAAGTTACCTATTTCTAAGAAACTGCGAAAAATATTAAAGAAACGCGTGGCGGTTTAGTTTAACTTTAAGGTAGAGCCCACATAGCCAGGATTGTACGGATGAGCTGTATGCTTTTGACTTTTATTATCAGATTTGCTTTTCACCAAAATATATCACAATCTTGAACATAATTGATTATTCAGACGGGACTGTCTGTGTGTCGCCCATGCTAATAATTCTCCTTTGCATTTGTAAGATTGCATAGCCATGTGTTGCCACGACGATTGGTGTGGTGCATGGCAAAGGTTTTGCCATGGAGGTGACGTGAGTTCTGATATATTGTGTTCAATGGGGTACTCGACCAATTTTACACGACACTTAATGAATACATGGAAGGGATTTTGTAATACTATCAAGCCATTCCTTATAAAATAATTATTTGGATTTTGACCACAAAGCAAAAGATACATATTGACGGTTTACCGATTTTTATAGAGTAATTATGTCAAGTGTTCGTACACAGGGCCTGAACACTTAATGCCGATTCATGTGGCAATGTGTCTACAATGGTTACAGCCGTAACTTATCATTAATTAAACTACAATGTATGTAATTCTACACCAACAGAAATGCGCTTTGAAAACCCTAATAAAAGAAAACAATGCGGTTAACAGTTTGTATATGCGGAAGGTTGGGAGGGAGCTTGATGTTGCCCTGGTGATCTAAGATCTAGAGGGCAGCATGGAGCCATTATGTTTGTGGGGTCTTTGTATTACGTGTTGCCAATGATTGTTTCACCTTTTGCGCTAGTTTACAGACCATAGTATTTGTGATTCGGGAAAAAATAGTCAGAATATTGAAACACAGAACCATATTCGTCTCTTTGTTTAACCTGTGATGGTTTAACGTAGTTCTGCATTGAACAACTTGCGCACGGTTCTACGTGAGTTGTAATAACCAGTGGGCGAGGCTAATTCGCCAAACTGGAAACTCATGTTTTTCCTTTTAAGATTTCCTCATGGAATGTATTCGTATACATGTCGACTTTGGTTCAAATCGTGCAAATAAATTCAGAACGGAGCCTACCAAATTATCAGCATATTAAATCCAGCATATGTGCTAATTCCATTGTTTGCACAATCAGTCTTGTATCGCATATCGCCTGCGGGCGGCAAATATGAAAACTACCAATGGGGAATAACTGTTCATAGTGAAACTGTAGCTGATTTTGTAAGACCTGAAGCAACAGCTATTGAAGGCGATTTCCCACTATCAGCAAAGAGCTATGTTTCTATGTAGTTATTTTCGCTCATTTACAAGGAGAATCTTCTATTTTGTTTTCAATTTAATTTGGTGCTTGTTTTTTTTCTGGGATGGCTTAATTTTAACTAATGGCATAGGCAACTGTTTCAGCTATGTGCTTTAGGACAACACATATAGTTATTTACATAATCTATTGCCTGCATACATGTATATTGCAGTGGCGAAAGACTTTTCAAACATAACAGAAAACCTGTTTTGTTAGTGTAAATAACTGGAATACACCAATACCAGGTACGCGAAATACCCTCAAGTACGGTGTGGCATGCCAATCAACCAATTAATCAATCCATCACAAAACTATGCCACTATTCTCCAAATCCGCTATTTAAATTAAACAGTGAACAGATGCAGAAAACAAAAATCAAACATTCGCACGGCAACAAATTTTTTTTTCAATATAAATTTTGCTAAAAGGAAATTGATCAGTAATTCAAAATACCCTTATTCCATAAAAATAAATTGTAAACTTGACTAATGGAAATATAAAAAGAAACATAACTTATTGTATTGACAGAGTATTGCATATCAGACTGAATATCATTTTATTTCAGTTGAAGACATCTCTTAATCCTTTAAATTGAGGAGCATATTCCTATGTTTGCCAATTAACTGAATCCATAATATTGATCTTGCAGTTTAATAGCAAAACATGTAAATTCACCTGAAATCCCTACATCAATGATCAGACAAATTCAATGACAAATATTCAAATTTGAATTTATTGTCTTCAATTATTTATAGTAGGAGTATTTCTTGAGTATATATTGGGTGCAAAAGTATATGATATCCGGCAAATTGTGTCGTAACAAATTTGAGTAAATTCTCTTCAGCATAGAATTGTATACAATCTGGTAAACATAGACATGTCTTAAAAGTAATGTTTATATAACAGTGACAATAGACAGGCCTGTACCGCGACCGTGCCGGTCGCATTGGATCGCTTAACTACAATTTTAATGAAGTCGTTTATACTGAACGCG
>JAVFBX010194203.1:0-13136 GCA_034783855.1 Mopalia kennerleyi
CACGAAATTTACGTTTTTCCCGGAAGTGATCACGTGTTCCCGGTATTTTTATCGACTATGCTGCGTTCGGCATGTTTTCATACTAGACAATTCACTTAGTAAAAAACAATTGTGAAAATATCGTTTCTTTTGGACACTAGTATATGTTTGATACGCATGCCTCTAATAATTCTGCACATTAAGCATTAATATTTCTGTTACACGCATATATTTAAAGTTTGTGAGTATTTATATTTTTTCACACTTTGTACACAGTAATTCGTTACTCCAAATGAACCTGTCACCTTAAATTGTATTTGTCCCTCTTATGTTACAGTGTGTGGTCAGAGTGAAATAAAGAAACTTGAATACATCGATAGGTATAGGCCTTTTCCCACTTCACCAACTTCTTTTGTTCGAAATAGAAAGTCGAGGTCGTCGAAATGGGAATGACAAATGCATGAAGATTAGTGTACCAAGAAGTGGATTAGGAAGATTATCCATGCTTACCTGGCAAGATGGTCAAGGGATTAGCCACTGCATGGAGGTCAACGGACATACGTTAACATAGTTATTGGTTCACCTATTTATTTTACATATGCATTGAAATGCACATTTACAATGAATTCCTGTAACTATAAATGAACTAGTTATTTACAAGAAATTCTGAAGTCTGCAGTCCGTGTTTTTGACTATTTGGCCAGATGCACTGCATGTGTATTACGGCAAAAGCAACCTTTCGTGGAAATGAAAAGAAACACAGCTCTGAGGGCATCATGAAAAGCTTTTTCGAAGTCTGCTTGGACGCAGTTAGGTCAGAAAGGCAGGCATTCTCGCTAGGTAGAACTTTGGATCATTTTCAGCATTCTCTCCCAATTATCCTGCTTTCGGTTCGGTACCAATCCCTAAACAAGCGGGAATGATTTGTTGCCAATAGTCCCGTGAATGGTGTCCACCTGCATGGTCAAATATAAAACCTGCCATTGCAATAAACCGTTTCTGACTGGCATAAGTGAAACATCCCGACACAGAACTTTTCCATGTTATCCATTTATTTTATTATTTTGGGTGACAAACTATTTATGATTATCCAGATTATTGGAATAACCAGGTAGGTTACTGCCTTCATTGGCACGAATTCTAAACGTGCTTGTACCGCGACACACACTGGCCAATTGATAGTGCGGACATGTTTGCAAACTATGTTTTATATATTTTAATAAATGAAAAGAGAACAAGTGCGCTTGCCTATATATATACTAAGTGCACAGTATTATGTCAAGCTACACATGTGACTCATATATGAACAAATTTCATGGCATATATGTGAGCACTGGTAATCCCTTTCCCTAATCCTCTTCCAGTGTAACCGGTAACAAAATAGACAAATACACCGGGTTAGAACCCGGTCCCTAATTTTGGTAATAGATGTCCTTCATCTCTGATCAATTTAGGTTTCAGATTTTCAATGGCTAGCGCATCCCGGTTATCATGCGTTTCTTCCAATTGATTGTGTTATATGAGATAAGTTTGATTGTAGTTATATGCATTCAGTACTATTATTTGTATTATTTGTCGTAGTAAATCT
Organism: Mopalia kennerleyi; assembly: GCA_034783855.1. Taxonomy (NCBI): domain Eukaryota; kingdom Metazoa; phylum Mollusca; class Polyplacophora; order Chitonida; family Mopaliidae; genus Mopalia; species Mopalia kennerleyi. The sequence continues at coordinate 1,568 of JAVFBX010194203.1, forward strand.
ATAAGTGCTCACTCTTTCTCCATGTTTATCTATTCCTCCGCGGTTGATTTTTTTTTTTCGTTTTTGGATGGAAACCTTTCCTTTGCTTCGCAAACCTTTTCTACATAGTGTAAACGTTTCTCCACGTTGCCTATTTCGACCTTGTGGAAAGTCGGAAAAGAATTCACTGAAAAACAAGAAAGATATCTTCAAATCGAGAAGAAGCCACGTGCGTGATCCGCTTCGAAAAAATGCCCAAGTGCTCAATCTCTAAAAATTAGCAAGAAAATGTTTCTTTTTTGCGAGAAGCAAGACCGGCTTTTATTTATTTAAACTTTTTTGCTGTAATTTTGACATTATTAAAACTAGATTGAGTTTGTGTCTTAACCTCACAAACAAGGTTTAAGAGTCGCTTAAACGCATTAAAGACGCATGACATCCAATATGGAGGAATAAACGGAACCGGAAGTGATTTACTATATCACGACTATTGACTCGTACATGACATGTATATGCTTATACAACAAATTGTTGCCGCAGATCGGATCAGTTCCATTTTCATGTCATAAATTATCTTGCTGATTCAGAAAAAGGTAGAGTTCAAGAGACTATATCGGTAAGAACAGGACATGCATAGCTATTGTGCGATATGCAGATGTAGATCCAGGTATCTCAATACATTACAGAGCGCATCGATGATGCTCAGGGCTGCAAGTTTAATTTTTTGAGGTTGACACTTTATTGATTAGTTAAGACACAAATAAAACTGATAAATCTTAACCTATGTCGACCTAAATGTGGTATTTAGAGTGCCATACCTTCATCTATCAATGCATATCGCCTACCGCTAATATAATCAAACTTTTCTTTCAGTTTTGGTATCGAAACTTAAACAAGATGGCGTCTTCTAGTACCTTTTTATATTGGAAAAAGTACGAGTCATCCTTATAAGGAAATGGCTCGTCAAGCAGACATGTGCTGTTACATGGATATAACATTGTGCTGTCCGCTCAGCCAGTGCAGTGCTTATTAATTCTACAACAATGCTCCAAGTTAATAAATCCACTCAAAATGATAAATTATTTGGAAAGATTTTATTTACATCCACATCAATTTTGGGGAAATATCAAAATTCACTCAAACATCAAGTTTATCAAATAATAAGCTAACTGTGAAATAAATTCCATCACTATTTTATTTTCCCTCTAACTTAAGTATAACATAATCAGGGTTTACTCAAAATTAGAAAAAAACGAACAATTTCGAAAAAATTTTAAACAAATTTCCTGAATGCATTTTTGCGTTTGGAGCTGGAAAATAGTTTGCTCTTATTAAGATCTGTCCGAAGCCCATTAACTACATAGTTTATAGTCTTCTGTATGTACATGAACACAGTTGTTGACAATTGACTTATTGACAAATGCAGATAACAGTGGATATCAAAAGACGTGAGAATAAAAGTGTTTTTAGACAAACACAGATTTGAAAACAAATTTTCACAAATATACAAATATTTTTATGTAATTTCTAAACCTTGCATTTGGTTTTTCTGTACATTTAATTCCCTATCACGTGGGACTTCGGCATGATAGTTAAGATATTTAGTTAAAACCATGACTGCAATTTATTATTATTATTGCAGTATAAAATACACTCAACCAGTGCATGGCTTTAAAAAGAGAAAACAAGTAATTTTTAATGCAACATAGATGCACCCTCTATTAAATTTTCCGGCAGAATTTTCAGTCTTTTTTTAACTTTCCCCTGATCGGGAGAGCAGGGCGTGGAATTGACGAAAAAATCTCCATTTTTACTTCCGAAGAAAAGTTTTGGAATTCTGTCATAAGATAAAAAAGCCAGTGTCTTTGAACGACCAAATCATTTTAAAGAGGGAGAATATTTTAATATTGGACGACCTTGTCGAATTGAGTTAGCGAGTATTTTAGATAAATGCATGTGAAAATAACGAAACTCATATTTTCACGTTCAAATTAACGCAAACTATCACCCCAAAAATAATAACTAAAGCCCGATTTGTATAAGAGCAGTGATTTATCCGTAAAGGTGAAAATGAGGATAGAAGAAAAATTACCAAAATACTTTCATAACCGAGTAATACTCTATATATACCATTGCTAAAATCCAATCTCAAAGTCTGCTACATTGTTAATCACCTGGTATACCTGAATGTAATGGATACAAGGATCAAACACTGTAATCAAATATAAACATTGTAACAAACAGTTGTGTGAAAACAAAATGAATGGTAAAACCAAAGGATAAATCAAACTAAATACAAAAACAGAAAAACATGCAACAACTAAGTTGCGCCAAAATACACGATTAAAACTAAATAACAAATGAATCAAACACAATAACAGACAACATTTGTGTTGTAACAAAATATATGGTATGAAAAACTAAAGGTAGATTAACCAAATACAAATCCTGAAAAACAACGTCAACAAAATACATTATTTTAACCAAATAACAAATAAACCAAACACAAAAACAGACAACATTTGTGTTATGTTGTTCAAGGTTCATACGTGGGTTGTAACTCCTTAGCTTATTATTCTCCTACGAGCTTACGGCCCTCGTGTCGAGTCTATTCTCTATAGTGTAAACACTATTTGTTTTACGTGGAGAGCTAATGAGTTAAATCGTATATATTTAACACTTGTATTGTAACAAAATACGTGGTATATAAACCAAAAGCTAGAGTAACCCAACATAAAACCAGAACAGCAAACAACAATGTTGTTGTAACAAAATACATGACTTTAACCGAATAACCGATGCACCAAATACAAATACTAAAACTGACCGTGCAATTATTTTGGAACAAAATACATTTGATAAAATGAATGATCAGTCGCCCGAATACAAAAACAGGATACAAAATACACATGTGTTGTAACAAATACTTGGTATAAAAAAAACAAAATATAGTTGAGTCTAAATATATTTTTTACTATAGATACTAAATAAATGGGCTCTAACACCGAGTAACAACAAAACAATTTCAAACAAATGCAGTTACAAAAACCAAAAGCTTAACAAGCGAATATAAAAATCCAATAAATCGGTTTTCTATATTCGCTGCCTATATTATGATCGGCTTTTAAATCAAAGTGTAACAACAGAACGTTTACCAAATATTGCAACTTAAACCAAAAGGCTACCACAAGACAAAATAATCGATAAAAGAACCGATGTCCAACTAATTGTCCGACTAAACAGCTAAACAAAGCAAAAGATAACAACATGTATATATGTATAGTTACTGTGGCCCAAATACTATTTATTCGCATTTTTTTGTTCACTTTGTTTATTAATAAGTTTACTAGGGTTGACTTTTTTTAAGCCAGATTAAGTTATTTGACAGAAGCGATTACTTTATAAGCAAAAATTACGAACATATAAAGTTTGCTTGTTTGATTGGGGTTTAGCCTTGGAAGAATTGTCCACTGTTTCTTGCCCAGATACGATGGAAAACCGGGGCGATAACTCGTAAAAGCCACCCTGCGATTGCTGGAACCACACCGTGTGACTCACTCCTGATGGTAGGTCGACAGACGGACTCGAACCCGTGACCGGTACATTGGATTAGGATAAGTAGGCTTACCTGTTTAACAACACTACGCTTCGGCAGCTTTAATTATAAAGTAAATTTTAAATGAATATTTGGGCCACCGTACACTATTAAAGTATACAAAGTAAAACGTAACAGATACAGAACCCAAACACTGTATTTTATAACAACAAAGGAATAACAAAAAAGAATAACAAAAAAGAATGTATGTTGCTAAACCAAAAAGGAAGACTCATTTTGTTGTTGTAGATTAAATGAATTTGGCATACATTCGAAACGAAGGACAGGAAAACATTAGAGTTGATCTGTAAAAACCAGGAGAGAACGCACAGGTCAATGAACATTACAACTTTCTTCATAGATTTATATTGATCCAGAAGTTAAACCTTGACGTATTCCCTGCGAATCGGGTAACTGTCTGACAGACAACCACGGTTTCAATTAAATACATTAAAATATACTTTACTGTACGAAATTTTGATCAACAAATTTAAATGTTCTATTCAACCGAATAACGTTTCGTTGTCTTTGCAATATTAACGATTCTTAGTTTTCGGTCTATTTTACAATATTAGAGGTGATACCATTTAACAAAATCGAAAAATTACAGTATGGAATTGATGCCCCGACAACAGACATTACACATATCGGATGGATACCGTCAACCTAAATACAAACGATAACAACTCGAATGACCTTTCGGTATAGTTACAACAGTCGTATACACCAATAGCATATCATCGGATATATTGTAAAATCGTCTACTGGAACGTTGGAAAACATGATTTGAACAGACCAAATATGATGTAGAAAGGGTTAAATATACACAGATGATACGGTGAAAGAAAAAAAAAACAGTGTGTATAAAAAGGCAAAGCAAATCATCGTGTTAAAACGGGACAAAATTTAAAATTAATTGTCTAGCAAAACGAAAACTGACAAAATACTTTTTCCTGATCCAAATAACTCCTTACATCAAAATCGAACGGCTTGGCGCTTACGTAGTCAAGTGGAATATTTTGTATAGCATATCGCGTTCTTTTGCAAATCTGTTCTAGGTGTTTATGTAATGGAAACTTATTACAAATCGCATACACTACAACTCGATGCTGCGGACCGAGATTAAGTCACGAGATACCATTCTAAAACCCTTTAACAAACGTCTATTACAGTACTGTATGCCCGTTTGTCCTTGTTAGCGCCTTATTCCTTTTTATAAGTCGAGATCCAGCTAATATAGTTAGACGTATGCAAACTGACAAGAGATATATACACACATTCGGAATTTGGACATTCGCATCGAGAATTTGGAAGTCCATCTTATTTTAAAATGATTCTACGATTGAGAAAAGGTATTTTCTGGTCACCATAAAATTTCGTACTCTTTGTTGATAACCTAAAATAATCCCAGCGGACTAAACTAGGGCAAGACTAAACATCAGAGGCGATGTGAGGTTGTTTTCCGAGAGAAAAAAATATGTAGTATAAGACTTTAGTTATTGACTGCTTTTAACCTCATAAATTTCAATAAAAACCTAGAAATGGAAGTCGATCACACCCGTCCTACATTTCTATTCATTTTTTGTTGTTTATTTTGTGCCATATATTTCAAAGCTTGTTGTTGTTGTAGTTTTACCTGTTGCATCCCTCTGACACCTTGTATAACTGGAATTTTAACTAGATTTTTTTGATTTGCATGATACTGCGGATTTACTTTTAAACCTTGCTTAAAGTTACCTTGGTTAACATTTAACCCAGCCTTCTGTTTCAGTAACAGTTGTTGTTGTTGCATTTTCAGTTGGGCAATAGCTTGTGGTGTGAGAGGTTTTTTGAGTCCAATACCTGCTCCCATTCCCTGACGAATAGGAGCCTGCCCTCCGTGCATTGATTGTCCGGGTGAGTATTGAACCTTGCTGTGCGGTATCGATGGTTTCTGATCGGAGCTATGACCGAATATGGCTCCCATAATAAGTTCAACGATGTCGACATTTTCCTCGTGTTGGTGGTCATCGTTTCTTGGAATGATTCGGCCTTGGCCATAACCTGGTTTTCGATGATTCCCAATTGGAGAATCTTGGGCATTAGCTCCACCACCCATAGAAAATATGTCTTTAATAGCTTTGAAAGTTTTGCCGAGTATGCCCAGTTCTGGTTTAGCGGGTTTCCGAAGGGTCTTTGGAGGGCAACCACCTTTCTTTGTACATTGCCGGTTTTCCTCCACATCTGGGATTCCATCCCCGTCATCGTCATCATCATCTTTGTCTGGGATACCGTCATTGTCATCGTCTTCGTCAAGGTAATCTGGGATACCGTCGCCGTCGGTGTCCCTGTATTTGTCAGTGATGCCATCTCCATCTGAATCAGAATCTTGATAGTCTGGTATACCATCACCGTCACTGTCCTCCTGTTCGTCAGGTATTCCATCGCCGTCAGCGTCAGTATCCAGATGGTCAGGTATTCCGTCCCCGTCAGTGTCAGGCAAATTGTCCGGGACACCGTCGCCGTCAGCGTCAGGATCCATGTAATCAGGGATTCCGTCACCGTCCGTGTCTTCGTCCTCGTCTTTTATTCCGTCGCCGTCGTCATCATCGTCTAAATAATCCGGAATTCCGTCATTGTCGTCATCGTCGTCAAGATAGTCTGGTATGCCGTCCCCATCTGTATCTTTCTCCATGAAATCAGGTATTCCATTACCATTTGCGTCAGAATCGAGATGATCTGGAATACCATCATTGTCGTCATCGTCATCTAGGTAGTCGAGTATACCATCGCCATCTGAATCGCCTTCAAGGTGATCTGGTACACCATCTCCATCGTCATCATCATCTAGGTAATCAGGTATCCCATCGCCGTCAGTATCTTCTTCCTTGTCAGGGATTCCGTCACCATCGTCGTCATCGTCTAGGTGATCTGGAATTCCATCGCCATCATCGTCGTCATCCAAGTGATCTGGTATACCATCCCCGTCTGTATCTTTCTCCAAATGATCCGGTATGCCATTGCCATCTGCATCGTTGTCTATTCTATCTGGAATACCATCACCATCAGTGTCCTTTTCCTTTCCTTTAGGGCTACCCCAATCTCTATCAATATGATCTGGGATTCCGTCGCCGTCAGTGTCTTCTTGTGTGTCTGGAATTCCATCGCCATCATCGTCATCATCCAACTCATCAGGGATGCCATCATTGTCGTCATCGTCATCAAGGTAGTCGGGAATCCCATCACCATCAGTGTCTTTTTGCAAATAATCTGGGATGCCATCTCCGTTATCATCATCGTCATATTCATCAGGTATTCCATCATTGTCGTCATCGTCATCTAAATAATCTGGAATACCATCTCCATCTGTGTCTATTTCTTGTAGGTCAGGGATTCCATCGCCATCGTCATCGTCATCCAAGTGATCTGGTATGCCGTCATTGTCGTCGTCGTCATCCAGATGGTCGGGGATGCCGTCTCCATCAGTATCAATTTGTTGATTGTCTGGAATGCCATCGTTGTCCCAGTCATTGTCTTCACTGTCCGGAATTCCATCACCATCACTGTCTTCTTGATCATCAGGAATACCATCACCATCATCGTCGTCATCTAATTCATCGGGAATTCCATCATTATCATCATCGTCGTCCAAATAATCGGGAATGCCGTCGCCATCGGTGTCCTTCTCTAAGTAGTCGGGAACACCGTTACCATTGTCGTCGTCATCTTTGTCATCTGGTATACCATCGTTGTCATCATCGTCATCCAAATAATCCGGAATACCATCTCCATCTGTATCGACTTCTTGATAATCCGGTATTCCATCCCCGTCAGCATCTTCATCAAGATGATCTGGTATTCCGTCGTTATCATCGTCATCGTCTAAATGGTCAGGTATCCCGTCCCCGTCCGAGTCAATCTGCTGATCGTCAGGAATACCGTCATTATTCCAGTCGTTGTCTTTACTGTCAGGAATGCCGTCTCCATCACTGTCCTCCTGGTCATCGGGAATACCATCACCATCATCGTCATCATCTAGCTCATCGGGAATACCGTCATTGTCATCATCGTCATCAAGATAGTCTGGAATACCATCCCCGTCTGTGTCTTTCTCTAAATGATCCGGTATTCCGTTCCCATTATCGTCATCGTCTTCATCGTCAGGGATTCCGTCATTGTCATCGTCATCATCGAGATAATCCGGAATTCCATCTCCGTCTGTATCAATCTCTTGGTAGTCTGGTATTCCGTCACCATCAGCATCTTCATCCAGATGATCCGGGATACCATCATTGTCATCATCATCGTCTAAATAGTCAGGTATACCATCTCCATCTGTGTCTTTCTGTTTGTAATCAGGGATACCATCGCCATTGGCGTCGCCCTCTTGGTCGTCGGGTATTCCATCGCCGTCGTCATCTTTATCCAAGTGGTCCGGTATGCCATCATTATCGTCATCATCGTCCAAGTAATCGGGGATTCCATCTCCATCCGAATCTATCTCATCACGATCCGGAATACCATCCCCGTCAGCGTCATCATCGAGATGGTCAGGTATCCCATCATTGTCGTCATCGTCATCCAAATAATCCGGAATTCCGTCCCCGTCAGTGTCTTTCTCTTCAGAGTCTGGAATACCGTCACCATCATCGTCATCGTCCAAGTGGTCTGGTATCCCATCGTTATCATCGTCGTCATCTAAATAGTCAGGAATTCCGTCACCGTCTGTGTCAATCTGTTGATAATCAGGCACTCCGTCACCATCTGCATCTCCGTCGAGGTGATCGGGAATCCCGTCACCATCAGTGTCTCTCTGCTGGTCGTCAGGAATTCCGTCACCGTCAGCGTCGTCATCTAGGTGATCAGGAATACCGTCATTGTCATCATCGTCATCTAAATAGTCAGGTATACCGTCCCCGTCAGTATCCACCTCCTGGTAGTCAGGAATACCGTCACCGTCGTCATCATCATCTAAATGATCGGGGATGCCATCATTGTCGTCATCGTCATCAAGATAGTCTGGGACGCCATCTCCGTCAGTGTCAAGAGTTTTGTCGATTTTAGGAACGGGTTTCTTTACAACTTTGGTCCCGGTCTTTTTGGGGGCAGCCTGTTTCGCGGCGTCCACGCCAAAAGACATCAGACGTCTTCTGCACGCTGTACACACTTCCTATGAAAGAAATAAAAACAAAACACTAGTCTCAAAATGTCTGAGATAATTATTGATTATAATTTTTTAAACTAGCTATATTATTTTTTATAAATAAAATGTAAATTGCACAAATCTTGCAATAATGCTGTTTAACACATAACATTTGTCATGCTAAAAAAAAATCATATTTTGAACATTCGTATACAATTTTCTCATGCAAACTTTATTATAATTTGGTGGGCTTGCAGTTTTATTGAATTGATTTTCTCGGTTCTAATTAACTAGGTATGAAAACTACGGATTTGCCCTAGAAAACATCTCTTATTTTGACTATATAACCCATTTTCTACTGCCTATGCTTACATCAAAATCTATATTTTCATCTATAATGTTGATTGATCGATAGATACATACGTTCAGTTGTCTATTCTTTGTTTGTTATCAGAGGGCACTGTCATTTGCAGACCTTCCGTCCAAAAACAATTAATTTGTTTGATTGGTGTTTAACACACTTAAGGTTATTTCACTTGTAAAGAACAATTGATTCTTATCAGACCGGATTCAAATATTGTGTTGTCCACAGACTGAGGTTTAAAGCGTTAAATTCATAACACATTCCCTTATAACAATATTGGCAAGATCGTAATATTCACAAAAATCAGACTATCTAATTCAATGTATTATATTACACCATTAAACATAATTTGTTTGTAATGAAGTTTCATCACCTTGGCACACAATGATATTTAAGGGATAAAATTTTGCGTATTTGTGATTTGGCACACGGAGTTGCTTCCATTGATTGTCAAGCTGATGGCGAGTAGATAATGCCTGTTAATGTTAAACTATAGTTAAATTCTTATCAAAGCAGCAATTAGGCGCGACCATGCAGTTGTTAAATTATTATTGCCGCATATACTTAATGGCATGTTGATGTGTTAGAAGTCATTGACTCTCACTATGTAAGAAACATATTGTCAATGTATTATATCAGGCTAGTTATTATACTGTCATATGAAGTTTCTTATTCCATATCCTGTTTAGCCGTTACTCAAAGAAATAAATGGCTGTACAATAGACGCAGTGGAGTGTCAACGGGGAACAGACACGTACCATGCGTTATTCCCGCCTGGGAGTCTACACATTGGTGCATTGTATGTATATTTTTTATTTTCAATTTAATACTTTGTGAGATATTACCCATGCTTTATGTAGCTGAAATTAAAATACATTTTTATTAATTTTAACATAAGGCCCTGTCATTGTCACCATAGTGATATTTGGAAAGTGTGCATTTTTGGATGATTTTTGGATCGTAACAGGTGAACGAAATGTATTGTACGTTATTTTTAACGAGAGTGAAATACGTTGGAAAAATTTTAATAAGCGCGAGCCGGTTTTCTGTTTATACATCCATAGTTTTACCAGCAAATAAGAAGTTTTGCATAGAGCATAAACACTATGCTTATCTGAAAATATACCTCATTTTCAATTCAAACGTTGGCGGATCGGAAAACACGAATGCATACGTGGAATGTTATCTGTAATGTCGACGTATAGAGACAATCGAATGTATTTGGTCCAAGTCATCTATTCTTTGTTTGTTATCAGAGTGTACTGTCATTTGCAGACCCTCCGTCCAAAAACAATTAATTTGTTTGATTGGGTGTTTAACACACTCAAAGGTATTTCACTTGTACCGATCAGATGATTTTTATCAGAATGGATTCAAATATTGAGTTGTCCACAGACTGAGGTTTAAAGCACTAAATTCATAACATATTACTTTACAACAAAATTGGCAAGGCCGTAATTTTTACAAAAATCACACATTCTAATTCTATGTAATATATTTTACCCTTGGAAATAATTGCTTTCAATGGAACTTCATCACCTGGACACACAATGACATTTAAGGGATAAAATGAAGCTTATTTGTGATTTGGTACACAGAGTTGCTTCCCTTGAGTGTGAAGCTGGTGGTGAGTCGCTAGTGTCTTTTAATGTTGAACTATAATTAAACTATCGTATCAAAGCAGCAATCAGGCGCGACCAGTGATTAAATCGTTAGCTATGAATAAATGTCTGCATAATAGTTTGAGTAAGTACACTCATATAGCTCGTCGCAGCGGAGTGTCAACGGTCAAGGGACACGTATCGTGTGTTATAACCGCCTGGGCGTCTACATATTGGTGGATGCACGTATTTTTCATTTTCAATATAAAACTTTGTGAGATATGACAAAAGCTTTACGTATCTGAAAATTAAAATACATTTTCAGTGACTTTAACATTAGGCCTTGCAACTGTTACCATAGCGGTGTTAGGAAAGTGAACGAAATGTATTGTATACTTTTCTTAACGAGAGTAATATACGTTAATTATATTTTAACAAACGCGACTCAGTTTTCTGTTTACAGATTCATAGTTAATTCAGCAATAAAGAAATTTCGAGCGCATATGTCAATATGTGATGCTAAACTATCGCCAGTATATTCATTATAGAGCTTAGACTTCCTATGCTTATATGTGAAATTATCTTATTTTCAAATGAAACGTTGGCGGATATAGGTATACGAGTGCATTTGTTCAATGCATCTATTCTTTGTTTGTTATCAGAGGGTACTGTCATTTGCAGACCCTCCGTCCAAAAACAATTAATTTTTTTTTTTTTTTTTCTTTGAGTAAAAGATTTATTTACACAAATTGTGATGGAAATATACAAATGTAGTTATGAAAGATTATACACAAATGGGAACAGATACTCATAACGTATCCGAATCTTCTGAGACACATTTACACCATGATATGAAAACTTAATTATACAAGTATTGTTAACAAATACACAGCCGACATGAGAAATAA
>JAVFBX010194214.1:0-13135 GCA_034783855.1 Mopalia kennerleyi
GATCGACCGAGGAAGCCGAGGGAGTATTCTGCAGGGCCTGCTGGTGTTAAACGGCCCACCCGCTCCCCCACGGGGGTGTATTAAATTGAACAAATTGTTTAAATTATACTGTTTGAAATAGGTACGCTTCTTGCAGAATTCATTTATAAAAATTGTCATTATGAGCTGCATCTAGGAATACAAAATGATAACAAATTGGAGGCTTAATATGACTTACTGTTTGCGCACAGACGGTGGGCCTGATGATATGATCTGGACCAGTATGTCCCTGCCCACTGAAACACATCTGTATATTCTCCATAAAAACATCCAGAATTCGGGTCATGGGAAAAATACAAATGGTTGTGTTTCCAAGGTCAGTTGGTGACCTTGAGAAAACCCCATAAAGCACATCTTCTGTCAATGGGATCCCTAAACTCTGTGCCAAATCAGTGCCCGCTTTTGTAACAGTCGCTGCCCGCACAATATTATAAGGGACACCATTATGGGAGCAGTTTAAGGGGACCTCGGCATAAGAATAATACCGTTTATCATTTTGGCAAATTCTAACCATTTTGGATATAATTTCATTTGTGTTGGTATTTTTTCTCTGCTTTGTGATCATGTAGCTAAAATTGTCCGATGAAAACCCATAAATGTATTCGACAGGAAATCTGTCCCTCTGCTGCGATTCTATCTCAAGTTTTGAACTAGCTAGCCAGCTTTTGTAAAACAGTTGAAAGTCTGAAAGGTTGCGACTGCTGAATGATGGCACTAGATCTCTGTAAGCAGTTAGGCCAACGTTCGTCCATGTGGCCCCGACATACATAACATTACTTTGTGGTTCCCCTTGATTGGGTGATGGGCCGGGAGCGATGAACGCCACGGTTGATGACTGCTCGTCATTGGCTACCACAGGTTCATAAACATTAGGATCTTTCAAACTGATGTTCTGTAAATCTCGCTTTTCACAGAACCCATGGAAAAGTGTTGAACAAGCAATGAGTTTCTGGGTTTGACCATAATCAATGAGAAGAACTTTGTTGTAGTTGGGCATTAATTCCTGGGTAGGGCAGTCGAAGGGGTCACGTGGGTAGCATTCAGGGTTGTCTTTCTTTGGGCCTGTCTTCACAGAGCTTTCCAGGGTTAAATTTGGGCTGATTTTGTAAATCCTGTTGACAGCGGCTAGGTAGATAATCCCTGTATTCTTATTGACGACAACATGGTTAAAAACCCCCAAACTTCCTGGGTCAGAGAATTCCCGGACGAGGTAGGATGGGCAGACCACAGTTAGGAGGGACACCAGGACAAGACAACATAAACAATTAGGGGTAGTCATTCTGGTTAAATCCTCATCTCATTGTTATATATGCTGGCCACTTCTATCTGTCAACAAAACAAAAAGATAGAAAAAAATTAGGTGATTTGAGGTATGGTAGAGTTCTTTATGTTTATCTCTACTCAAGAGATGTTTTATGAGCTAGAAAATGAGCTGTTAAAGTTCAGCAGGTTAATGGTGAAATAAACTCGTCTAGTGGCGTCCAAAACGACACACCATTAAAGCCATCCTGTTATAAACACTTTTTTCTGCCCGTTTCCCTAAGGGCCATCATAACTGTGCACAAACCAAGCTACTTGTCAGATCACGATGTCTTAAGCTAGCACCAAATCACCACCATAGCTAAAGTATGATCAGTACACAAACTAGAATTGTAACATTCTCAGTAACATTAATACCAAAGGGAAATCTAAAATTTATGTCTGAAACTAAGATACCCCAAAAATTGATTCATTGGAGTTTTTAACCTAAATTTATTTAATTTCTTTGGTGACATGCTCGCATGGTTTTAATGGTTGATGAAAACCAACCCAGTCGCCAGTGGCAACAACCAATGACGAAATAAGCAAGTCCCAACCGTCAAAACAAAGGAGCCACAGCAGATCCTCTTTATTTTCCCCGTTCATAATGAGAGTGAAAGGGCAACAGGAAGCCCCCACCAACCAACCATCTATAGTACAAAAGAGATCGAGCAATGGGTATCTAGATGGACTAGTAAGTTGACTGTTTCCTATGACCAGAAGTACTGTCTTGAGATCTGATGAACAAAAATAATGTTCCACATGGTGACCCCCCCCCCCCTGGTTTACATAAAACAATTCCTGCGCCAGGGTGTAATATTTAACAAAGTCACTGTCTCTATTGTTTGATATATGCATGATTAATAATCTGTGTGGGCTGACGGTGGTAGCTTTGTTGTTGTCAAGTCAATAAGATACCGATGATGAGCTCCCAAGGCATATAACCTTATCAATCAATCATGACATATTTTCCACTTGAACAGCATGAATGGATGCAAGTTGGTGTTTATTATAATCCTATTCTTTAATTAACATGAAAATGACGTAGTTATAGAAGGGGAAACTAATTCTGTTCTAAATTTTCTTCAAAGCTATGCTTTTCGCTCAAGTATGTGCAACCCTTTGTCTCGTTGCCATAGTAATGGATAAAACACTTGCAATTTATGTGGACTTTGAAGCCTATGTAAATCTTCAAAATTGGAAGCATCAAGTATGGAAACACGGACGCGTTATAAACAATTGGAATATACATCACCGTTAATAGAAAATTCGTTAACTGTATTAACGAAAAGGTCTGGAAGAAATTACACTTCTATGAAACCAATGTTAACCATAAAAACTACAGTATTAATGGATACACAAATAAATGCCATATCATCTACTGAAATGGTTAAATATAATCACAAATTCTGCTAAAGTGGACAAGGAACTAGTTCAAAATTCAACTGAATCGGAGGCACCAGGCACAATAAAACTGTTCGTTTGTTTAATTTTAGTCATTTGTATGTAACAGTAACAGTTTCAATATTCACACTTAAAAATCTTCAACATCGAGAAATCCCCGATTCAAATAGGTGTTTTAATGGCCTTCCAAGAATCAAAAAACGTATAATTTATTCAACGCCTTTTGAAAATAAAAATACCAAGACTATATGTATATAAATCTATTAAGATAAAGAGTTTGAATTTCAGAACCAAATGTCTTCAATCAATACTGGTGGTAATTTTTCAACAGCTTGAATTAACTCAATAAGATTACTGGCACAAAAACACCTAAGAACTGGGATAAAAATATCAGTTTTCACGTTGAAACTAATGTTTAAATCCTAGCCTGTAGAAACGAAATGATCAGATCCAATCTTGGTGTGGAATATAATAGGATAAATCTCCTGTTGATATCAGAGTATTTCTCTGTAAATATAGACTGAAGCAGACAGATCTACCCGCTGGCTTATAAAACACAGCTAGAGTCTTTGTTAGCCACATTATTTAGCCACAGGACCAACAACCCAAACTGACATGGTTTCTCGCCGTCAAACACATACAAGGAGTCCCAGCATTCTGCTAGAGGCAAAGCTAGGGATTTGCGACTAACCAAAGTAACATGGAGAAACATCGGAATAAAACACAATGGCGGAAAAACAATCAGTATAATTTGTGAATCTATATGTGAGCTTCATTAAACAAATTGCTATCAACAACGACAACATGAGGTGCTAATCTAACATATCAGCTAACGGACAGGAATACAAAGAGAATACTAATTATTCACAGCATTAACATTAATTTGATTGGAGGGAAAATATCCCCAAGCGAAATGCTGGAATGTAAGTACTTGTTGATCTACAGAGGAACTAGCTCTTGGAATGCTTCCAGCTACTGGCATTTAAAACAAATTGAATTTCCAGAGTATCAAGGATTCTATCAGATGACTGGCCTATTAGTGGTCCTTTATAAAGTTCAGACATATCATTTGATGAAAAAAAAAAAGATCAAAAATGTGGAAATTAAAATCTATGGTAATGAAGACATCTTCACATTCTTGGTAAGCCTTTCTTGAACATTTCGTAACGTACCTTTGAAGCCAAAATGTTATCTTTATATTTTAGAACAAATATAAGCTAACTTCAAAGTGGGAAACACTAATGTTCCACTGCTAAGAAACACAAGATAGGTGGTATCAATGGTATGTACACTGTCACATCAGCCCACCAGCAGTGTGTGTGCAGTCCATTCACCCAGTTAATATGACAATTTCATAGATGATTGAGTCCATTTGGTGTGCTATTAACATAGTCAGATACAAGTGAAAAGACAAGTGAGTTAATTATTTACCTGTTTAATGACAGGTGTGCTAATCAGATGAAAGGATATGTACAAGCACACCTTTAATTAGATTACATAATTGATCCTGTTAACCTATTAAGACACAACGTGGTTTCACCTTGATTTGACCCTGGTGGATATGCAATAACATTTAGGCGAATACAGCAGTGTACATATGGCCATTTTCGCTACAGAAAGTGGATTAGATTTCCAACTGAGCTGCTGATGTTATTTTCAGAATACATGTACAAAGATGTTTCACGCAAACAGTAAATGGCCTCACTAATACATTACAACTATAGTATCAGTAGGTTTTTCTCAGTGTGTTCCTGCAGAAGTCGGCTAACACAGTGCAACTGCTTGAAGGATACTTCATTGCGAGAGGGCAATTTTATCTCCGGATAATTACAGGTGTGGTTTGTTTGTTTTTTTGATTGGGGTTTAACGCCGTACTTAAGATTATTTCACTCACATGATGGCGTGCATTATATGTGTGGATATGTCCAATTCACTTTACATTTATACATTATAAGAGTTGATGTATAAAGTACATTATACCATTACCTAACCTGTACTTGTTTATCTACATTTTAAGGATTTTTGTTTGACTTAATTACACTGCGTTAAATGTTGGATAAAACCTTAACACCTGGCATACTGACACATAAGTCGGCCACTTCATGTTTGCACTGCCATTTCTGAATTTTTTTCATTTCTTGTGTATAGTTCATTCAACACTCACCTGTATAGTTTTTGTTAAAGTATATGTATTACCAGAAGTCCATTAACTAGAAGTGTGAAACAGCGTATTATTGGACTTCTGGTATTACACGTACACATAACAAGTGGCATCAAACAAAGCCAGTAGTCTATCATGACAATGGTTTTATCATGCTATCAGTGAGGTTCATGTACAGGTAGGACTAGTTTATGCCAGTATCAAATGCTGTTAAGGATAAACTGGTCAATCCATGAATCACAGGTTTTTTCCCCAGTCAAATTTGGTTCAGTAAATAGTCCATTGACACAGTGCTGCCGTAAGACATCATAATGTAACTCACAGGAAATCTAGCAATTAGTCAGGCTGTCAGAGTGTATAGCAATTTATAAACAAGACATTATCTGGGTGATTTTTTTTTAACAAATCTTGAAATTTGACAAAGTGGGTGTAATGAACATTTTATTCGAAGAAAAGTCATATGAAATTATAAATTAATGTTCATAAAATGACTCATAGCAATGAAGTACATTATATGTTATTAAGGTGGAGAGATGGAAAGATTGTCCAAAATATTACCGACAACCCTGTTCACTCAGGTGTGAAAACAGCATGTATTTAACAAGGGCTTTCACAGCATGAGTGATACTGCTAATATATACAGTAATGTTAAGTGGCAAAGATAACTGATAGGCGAGAATAAAAGATGCTCGACAGCCACATAATACTGATTAATGCCTCCCCAGAAATACTTAGATAACATCTCAAAGGGAAAAAACCTTTATCATTACTTCTAAGCTTATTAGGGTCTCTGGTGAGCTTTTTAGAGCTAATACAACTCTGGTTATTGACGAGAATACCTAATGAAGATAGTTTATTCTTATTCATCAAATGCATAACATTGCAAAATCAATCGGTTGGGTCGTAATATAACATGAAAAAAATATCATTTTAATTTCTCCAATGTACAAGTTGGTAAAGACTTAAAAAATTATTAAAAAAAAAAAAAAAATTTCCTGAACAATTTCCTTATTTATAGAAAAAAGAATTCATTTTAAAAGTGAACTCCCACTTGTCAATGTTTATTTATTTGTAAAACCTGAATTACCAGATACATGCAAAAACGTTATTCATTGTTTGGGGGTATACATTGTTACCTATTTCATCTGCTAACGAGATTTCACCTGAGTTATTAATAGCCGTCTTGCTATATCACCTCTTTAGTCAGGTCACATATCCTAACACAATAGCAGGTCAGCCCGATAAGATCTTAATTAGAGCCTCCCTTCACCAACTGGGGAATGCAGCTTATTATCTCCGTGTGTTAGGCTTCACAAACAAGGCTTGAATGCTCAAAGCTATACATCTATCCACATTCTACTCAACTCGTTGGTGTATACCATATATGATATAGACCTACACTATACAGCATTGGATTGGGATATTATTGTAAAACATCATAACATACAGGAGAGTAGAAAAAATAATTTCTAAATATATCTGTTAAACATTAAATCTAAGAAAACAATGAGCAGGTTTGTTAATTTGAGTCTTACTTCATATTTAGGAGGCATTCTAATGCTGAAGCTAGGTAAAGAACCGAATTAACCCCAGATGGACAGAATTAGCACCAGATGAAAGACAGCAATGATGTACGGACTAATGTATTTGTATATCTTAGTTCTAAATACTGACGTGATGATACAATGATGCATTGGTGTATCATGATATCTTACCCAAAGTGGATACAATATAATATTATATATCTCTGTATCGCGATGACCCATTTTTTTGTATTAAGAACTGGTACATGTAGCTAAGCCTGAAGTACGACCCCGGATGGAGCCATTATAATATATATATTCATTTAAATCCTCTAATGATTTTATTTCTAAGAACAATCAATAAAACAAATAAACCAACTAATCAATTTTAATTTGCCCTTCATAACTGGGGAGTTTGTAAGCTTGTGGAGCCTGAATGAAGAACATACACGAACAGTATCACAATATGTACATGTAATTTAGCAAGGCCAATATCAAGAATATTTCTCATTATAACGAAATCCATTTTGTGTTATTTAGAAACTCAATTAGGGAATACTAACAATATTTCATTATTTTGAGAAACCACAAAATAAGTGTGAATAACTTCCAGTTTGGACAAATTTTTACCTTTCTTGCACTCAAACTCTGTATTTGGTGAATCACTTTGAGGGTCAGGAGTTTAATGTTCTCCATCTAAAAAATGCCTCAATTAGAATCTGCTCAAACTGAGAAAGTGTTATCCAAAAATAATGAAAATACTTCTCATAATAATGTATGTAGTCTGACACCTAAATATAGGTTAATAGCAAGTCACCAAACAAGTTTCTAAAATGACCTATTGAACTAAGTCGATAATACTTATAGGGTCATTGAGTATATGCTTGTTTTCTATTTTAAATGCTATCTGGGAATCAGACGATAACAGTTTTCATAAAACTTAAATAGAAAGAATGCACCATTGTTAAAGAAATGTTTAAGCCAGGTTAGCTATCTTTTACCTTATGAAAACACTACACGTGTATATAATGTTATTTGATGAATATGATGAATTTGAACTATGGGGTGACTTTTGTCCCTCATTTGACTATTGTGTTAGTGTTGCGCCAATCAAACGTCTTAAGGTTTTTCACTCATATGACCACAGCGTATCACCACCTTGGTTTACAATCCTGATAGCAGCGTACCTTGTTACCCAGTTAGGGCAATATTAAACCTGGAAGGTCACCAGGCTGTCTTACACTTAGTTATCTGATCAGTGTAATAAACTCTTCCGTCCCCTTATACCTCAAACACCCACTCTGTTACCAGTGAATTACAACCAACCCTATTAAACCCAAGCGAACCGACTTATCAGTAAGAGAACCTGTGGTGACCTACATTCAAGAGCATAGGTAAAAACAAAATCAAATACGGCAACAATCCACCATGGTGGGAGTTGAAATGAAATACATGTAGGAGTGGGCTGAAACGTAACACTGATTCGTTCAGCCATCTAAAAGCCGTGTTTTTCCACTTGTACAGAGCAGTTTAGTGCAGCCCTAGTCAGGTAGTCTCATAATGTTCGCTTCAATAACCCACAACAAATGTCAAATTAACTGCTCCAGCTATTGATGGGACATCTTACAGAGACAAAAGGCCACATGATTATCCTTCTATGGCTCCATGTGTCTCAGACATAGATAGCAACATTATTTAACAGACAGTTTATGGCTGTACTGAGTCATACATATAAGTTCTTTCTTATATATATATATATATAGGGTCACTGCCAGGTACAATGTATTTGGAAATAGAGGGGCAAACTGGGGACACAGGGATTGGGTACTGAACATGACTGGAACTTATAAATATCAGTATTTTCGTTATTTTGGACAGATTCTAGTTCAGAAAATTTTGCAGGTTGAAACCCATCCGGGAATCGAACCCACAGAGTTAGGCACTGAATCGCCAGCATTAAATGCCGACCACCTAGACCACTCAGCCACCCAGCCTTCTACAAAATAGAAGGTTTGTCAGCTGGAGTCTACATAGCGGACATTCACTACCCCTCTGATAGGATACTAAGAATAGTGACAGCTCCCAAGACTGAAAGCAATGAATCCTTTAAAGTCTTTTTTAGAAAGTGAAGATAAATATTGTACGATATTTTTACGCTATCATGTAATTTTATCGTACAATATTTATTTGTTGTACGACACTTTGTGAAAGTGGCCTCTGAACTTTACCCCCCCTCACATAAGATATACTAGTATGAAGACAAACAGTGAGGAAACCTCATAAAAACACATTGCGTAAGTCAGTCATATTTAACTCATATACCTCAGGTGGGAAGGACTCAAACATTTGAGCCATAAATATTAGAAGGATTAGTAAGCCGACAAGCTAACCACTAAACCACGGCTGCAGGCCTTTACGGAAGGGAGGGTAGAAGCGGACTGCTGTGGGTGGAGGCATTCCAAGGAGGAGAGGGGTTTAGGGGGGAGGGGGGGCTTAAATAAAAGACATATTAATGTTTTGATTAAACAGCTGTGGATATAACTTTTGAAAGGAGTACTTTAAACTACCCACAAAAATATCCCAGATTGCAGATTTGATAATATCATAAATTCCAACATCTTTAATTATTAACAGCAAATTAAAAAAAGAAAAATTGCCCTCATTACAGAGACAAACATTAATTAGCTAATTATCCATTTTAATAAAAGACATGATAATATTGTCAATTAGTAATTAAGTTTTGATTAAATAAAAAAGATTTTTTTCTTCATGAAATGATCCCAGTACACACATATATCTAACCGAGTGTTACAAAGCTTGTTAAATGAATGCTACAAAGTGGACACACATTTGAACTGGAATAGAAGCCCTGATATAAAATAGTCTTTACAAAAGCAGAAGGGATATTTTTAATTAGAAATAACAATGTTCTTTTTGTCTTAGGTGGTTCAGAAAAAGCTTGAAAACTGTCTGGATTTTGAGAATTGTGCTATTCGATTAATTAACCTCACTAGAATACTACATGTACACATACACAAGGGCCTTGCATTGGTATATCTTCTAATACAGAACAATATTTATGAAACATCTAAACTTAAGACAAAAACGCAGTCTCTTCTCTAAAATGGGTTCCATTTTCACTGGATTCATATTCCACTTCCTAGTTTGCAACTGTTTTTTTACACATTTTGCATGGCCATCCATTAACTTTCCAGGTGAAATCCCACACCCTAAAAGAGATGTTACTATCCAGGTCATTCAAAGCTAATTAGTATTCAGGTGAGATCTAATAGGTTATGTGAACACTTCATTAGACAGGTAAGTTAATGAGACCACCACAGGTGAATTACTGGCCCATGTCATTCCAAAGCATAAAAAAAACCCAGCAACATGCTTATTTGGCATTAATCCTATACTATGGTACTTAATGCAATACATCATTCATGTTTATAGCACACTAAAAGTTAATTATTTATATTTAACTATAGCTTAAACCAATAAAAAAAAAATAACCTAATACACATAGAATTACAAACTATAAAAACAATTGATTAAAACATTCACAGCTTTAATGAAATATACATAAATTTGTCCAAAAAAAAAATGTCCATTAAATATAGACATGTCACATGTCAATAAAGGTACAGATTCAAAACTTTAAAATTAATAACTTTCAATTATATTTACACACAGTCCATTCAGTATAAAATATTGTTTACCTTTTCTGTTGCCAATAAATTGTAACGACTCTCACTCAGTACTGTCAGAATGTGCAAATGGTGTTGTTAGAAATTCAGAATTTGCAAGTTATGTGAGGGTCTGTAATTTGGTCGGCCAATGATCCCATCCACAGGAATAAAGCCGGAAAACCATTGTACATAAGTGTTATATAAACTGAGCTGGTATGTGCGGACTTTGCCCAGCAAATACAGAATAGCCAGTTATAGGACCCTGATGGATGTGGGTTCCTCCATGAAATGTCTAACATACAAAATACAATACAAACACCAAAATACCTCTCGTCCCCTTCCTTGATTTATTTTTTGGTTTATTTTTTGTGTCCACAATCCCTCTAATTCAGTGTAGGAACCAGTTTCAGACCACTAATAATCTACATACCAACAAAAAACTTTTAAACAATCTTTATGTAAACTAATACAATTTCAATCATCTGCTTCAAAACACCAACCTTGATTTATTTATACGATTAAATACTAAATGTATTCTTTTTAAACTTTAGTATGAGATAAATGTGAAAACACCAAAATAAATTGACAGACTTATTGGTGCATTTCACTATGATGGAAATGTTTTTAAAGCATACAAGTCGCAAACACCCCCATAAGTCTGGAAGTGTTCGGCAATATAGGAAAGAAAATAGCTGTACCCCTAATGCATTGCAAAATTAAAATTGTATGTCTCACACTGAACCACACTGCATATAGTTTATACCCAGGGGGAGAAATCCAGGTAACTGTCCAGAGAAGATAAAAACAGACCCAACAAAATTTACCATTTCCAACACACATCTTTAATATACTTCAGAGGAATTATTGTTGCGTGATTTCTAATTAATCAGGGATTGGCGGAACATGTCTGGAGGGGCCAAATATATGGTTATTTAAAATACATACGGTTTCGATAAAATCAATGGATTGTCAGATCATATTAAATGTCATTTAATTTTGGTAAATCAAAAATGTAATTTTTTTTCCTGAAAGGTACTAAAAAAAAATGACTTTCATCAATCGCTGCATATTTATAATAGTGGTAGGTCGCTTAAAACTCTTTTTCTGAATCTATGGACATTGAATTTGAATGAATCATACAATTTTTGGCACTTCAAATAAATATCTTCCAGCAGAAAGAAAAGCCTCTGAATAATGTGTATTTGAACAAGACTGTCATTCTATACGAAACAAGACAATGTTACAATGAGTGGGCCTCACAATCACATCGTATATACGTTGGCGTGGGGCTATAGTGTTACAGTGTTCATCAGCTATCTCACAGTCCGTCAAGCTTTTACTCAGAATCTATGTATTCCTGATATAGATGACCATGGATAAAGCATCTAAACGCATCCAAGTGAATAGGACAAGATATTTGTTCAGGAAACGCATCTCACACAGGTCTCATTCACACAGCATAGGCAGCAGTTATAGCCCTTGGCTAATCAATAGCTTTCTTAGAATCTCTTATTTTGTAAATTTCATAACAGTTTATTACTTAATCCAATATAAACTTTCAGACGTCTTCTTAAAATAGTTGGGCGGTTGGAGGGAGCTTCATGTTGCCCTGGTGTTCTTAGAGCTAAAGGGGAACACGAAGCCGATCTGTTTGTGGTGTCTGTATCGCGTCCTGTTATAGTCCTGTGTTTGTCCCGTCCTGTCTTTGTTTATTGCTAGTGATGTCGAGGGGGGTTTCCTTCACTCATTGGGCTGGCACATCATCTTATAAGTGAAATACCCTTGAGCACGGCGACGGGCATTAAACTCAAATCAAAGAAACAATCTTAAAATAGCATTGCTTTTTTTTATAAATCACTAAATGTAAAATGCTTTCAATCTTTTATTTAACAGCATGCTCAAGGGTACATGTATTTCAATAACATAACAGTGTATTCAAACAACATATACCCACAGTATCTGTAAAACGAGGATTTAATGTGAGGTGTTTTGTGGTGATAGCTCTATTGTTATAAAGCACTCTAGACAATATAATTTAGCTTGAAACATAGTGCCAATACAGGGTTACCCAGAGGGCAAACTATCATCATATGCATCCCAGAGAGTAAAAAACAAATCATGTAAATACCTCCATTCGCATAAAATTAAAATAAGGAATGTAAAATATCTATCATGAGGTATTAACATTTCAAAAAAGTAAATAACATATGTAAACATATATTTTTTCTAATCATTTGTAATGCATTTCAGCTGTTTGTTATGTTTGCTTTAGCTCTCATTGTGTTAGTCTCAATAAGGAACATCAAAGAGTCTACCAGCAGCTTTTGTATAGGGCAGGTATACGGGTACAAAAAATACAGGTAACAAATGATCGTTTTTTTGTTTGCTACACATTATTTGATCAGTAATGATAACAATACAGTAACAGCTCAACACGTATTGTACATCACCATGAAGACGAGAGAATTCGGGCTGTGTGCATAACAAAGAGAGTCCTGGTAACTATAAACATATGTATGTCTGAAATATTGAACAGAAGACTTTAGTATGATGAACATTGTGTTTACTATCAGAGCTATGTTTCATTGTAGTGTCTATCACAGTTATCAACCATCCACTTGCTATCTGTACACAAATCTCTAGTTTTAAACGGTTCGCTCAGTAGATATGATGGTTATGCAGCTAATGCACTAGGTTCATATCTCTAAGGATGGAGGTTAATTGTCATTAAATAACAGTATAATTAAATCAATATCTGTCAAGATTATCAGCTTTTGAAGCCAGCTGGTAAACCCATTGTAACCTATATGACTATTGAAACCGGCTGGTCTGACTTTTCTAGCCTATGTGGCTACTGAAGCCGGCTGTTTTGACTTTTCTAGCCAATATGACTATTGAAACCAGCTGGTCTGACTTTTCTAGCCTATGTGGCTACTGAAGCCGGCTGGTTTGACTATTCTAGCCAATATGACTATTGAAGCCAGCTGGTTTGACTATTCTAGCCAATATGACTATTGAAG
>JAVFBX010194225.1:0-13134 GCA_034783855.1 Mopalia kennerleyi
TCTGTCCACCCCACACCACCCTCACCGCCTACCACACACCACCCTCACCGTCCACCCCACACCATCCTCATCGTCTACACCACACCACTCACACTGCCCACTCCACACCACCCTCAACGCACCACGCTCACCGTCCACCCCACACCACCCTCACACTATATTGTTCGACATTCCTATTGACATATTTTCTGTATTTCACTGATGACATGGTCGAAATGATTTCTAGTATCCGACAATTGCCACACTTACTCATTAGGGCTTATTGTTAACTGAAACAATATTAAATATCAGATTAAATCCTTCAGTAAGGCTATTACGTAATCTTCTCGGAAGTCATTACGAGAAGAAAGCATAACGTAATAATAAAGCAACTATTTGAGCTTGACACAGATTGATAACGTATTTAAAGCTGATTTAGGGAGGACCTCAAGGTTGAGATTCTGTTTTTATGTGGCCTTTTAATTAGCTCATTAACTCGTCTAACAGCAAACGGCAAATCTCTCCAAACATCTGTCTTTTGTTTCCAGTGACATTATAGTCTGATATCAACTGGTGCCAGAACGCTTTTGTCGCTGTCATCGTGCAAAGGTGCTGGGTAAAAGCATACATTGATAACACCAACTGTTTTCAGCGATAGAATCTCAACTAATTAAGATGGTCTTGTCCCGAGAATTTAGTTGATTATAATTATCTGGTCATTAGACCAAACAAAAGAACACAAACGATTCGGTATAAAAGCCCACACAATTTTGTTGAAGTTACATCCCTGGACGTCTTTGCATGTTGGTGTATAGATTAGTTCAAGTATGTATCAATAGGCATTGATATGTGTAAATTAAAAAAAAAAAAACATTTTAAAAATATATTGATGACAATTCTCAATGAGTTATTCACTACTTATTAATAATATTGCACCCTGCATATTATTATTATTGCACCCCACATACTTATTATTATAATTGCACCCCACATATTACTATTGCACCCTATATGGTTTTTTTTACCCCACATATTATTATTCCACCCCACATAGTATTACTGCACCCCACATATTATTATTATTGCACCTCACGTATTATTGTTTTTGCACCCCACATATTATTATTAAATTTTATTATTCCACCCCACATATTGTTCTTATTCCACCGCACAAATTATAGTTATTGCACCTCACATATTGTTATTAGTAGTAGTAGTAGTAGTAGTAGTAGTAGTAGTAGTAGTAGTAGTAGAAGTATTGCACCCCACATATTATTATTATTATTGCACCAAACATATTTTTAAAGGTATCAGTTCCCTTGTGAACGGTGAATACCTGACACCCGTATCAGAGTTCTCAATCGCCCTAACCTTTGATGCTGGGTAATAAGCCTACTCCACTTCTGTCGAGCACCTAGAAACATCTGTAAACCCAGCCGAAATCAACAGGACTAGATAGATCTCAATCCCGAGTTGTTATGAGTAGAATATAAAGATGCGAGAGAACGTAATGACCATCTACATGGTGTATAAAATATTTATAAATATGTAACAAACAAGATATACGGTTTGAGTTAGGAATATATCCATTAGATAATATAGACATTTGTGTTGTAAGAGTTCATAAATGTATCAATTTTGATATATGTTATCATACTGTGCCCCTGTTAATGACATTTGTTGTATGCGGACTTCATTATTAAGACTTCGGTGGTTAAAAGGTTATAGGACCCATTGAATCACCTCAACTTCCTGTCCTAATTTCCTCAAGGTTCGACAAGATAAGTGGGTGACAGTTTTTCGCTGATGGTCATTGGTTTGATCATGTTGCTTTACTCACTGGTGGTGAAGAGAGATCGCGATGGGGCAGAGACGCGCACAGCATGCACGGGCCTCCAGACAGCTTCACGTAAACACATACGTCTGTTGTTGTGGAAACGTAGAGTGCTTTATAGCACACCACGCCAGTGTGTGACCGAGTTTGTGGATTTCAAGAGGTTTCGGAAGGTTAACAGTTACCAGTTTCCTAAGTGTCTCATTCCAGGTTTCCGACGATAACCTGGTCACGGAACGCCGCAGTTTTACAACTCCCCTTTATGACACGTCGTAACAAGGTCACATGCTTACTGACTCGTATATTGCCAACATTATAGGACTGTTGTTTTACTGTGGGAAAGAGTTGATTCAAGGATGTTGTCTATACCTAAGGACGGACGTCAGCTTTGAGACTCTTTAACGTTAATTGTTAGATTATGCAATCGATGGTCCAACCATCCGGTTATTTCAAGCCAGAAAAATAGTCCTATAATCGAGTCATTTTTGACGGTGGAGGGTATAGGCCTACGTGGTACCATAGCTCTGGAACTTATATAACCTTTATTCTCATTCCAGCATAGCTGTATGTAATCGTATTCTCGCGAGAGCTTCCATAGTGGACGAGGCTAAGCGAAATCTTGTACGCTATGCCAGGCCATCGAGCATTCATTTCCAACTAATATTTGTGGTGACGTATGCCAAAGAGCAGCAAATAAAATAAGTGTAAAACAAGATGGCCCGGGTGTATCTTAGAGTCAATGTCTCGACGAAGGAAGTAGAATCGATTATATTTTAGAATGAACTGTATGCGGTCTACAGATATGAATCTTCCTATCTAGTCATGGAAAATGAACCCTCTGTTTTTTAGAAATATAAGTAAGTCCACCTTTTAGCAGCGGGCGAACAGAATCGCCACGAAACTTCCCTTTACCCGTTATCCCATTTTGAATCTAGTTGCTGTTCACCACAGCTCTCGAAAAGCGGCTTCGGGATTATGATTCTGTGGCCGGAATTTGGTTGTGTCCGGAGTCATGTAGAATGTGTTTTTAGGGTTGTCAAGAAAGGTTGTACCCATAGCAGTGCACTACATGCAATTAATTATGGTAGCAAGGGTAGGTAGAGGGTGAATGATTCGGACGGTAAGACGCTGTGCACACTCACCCAAACTACAAAATAGTATCAGGACGCTTATGTTGAGGCCATTGGCTTATAGGAATAAATGGTACTATTTGTTTTCTTAACTAACATTTAGGGCAATTTTTGGTACCATATGTAAGACTGATGGTTTAAGCCTATATTCACCTGTCTACTACAGTAGGGCAGAGTGGCGTCATAGAGTCATTGCCCATGCTGTATTAAGCTGTTTGTACATTGTCAAGCGGAAACAATAAGTGTGTAAATAGCCTCTCAAAAGTAACTATGTAAATAATGTAATTGTGAATTTCCGGGAAACTGAAATGGTACACTTTGTACAACTCTCTGAAGCACAGAATCTAAACCTATAGTGATATCACCAGGAGTTCATCAAATACAACGGAATTTTAAGATTCAAAGATTTTACCAATTTATCGTTTTTAACAATATTTTTCTCTACTTTTTAGCAAGAAAACAATCCATATTAAGTTTTGAAACCCGGCTATAAATAAAGATGACGTTATGGCAGTGATTGGCATATCCGTGCATTTAAGTCCGATAATTCACATTTTCTAGTAGACCATAAACGTATGACTCGTGTTTCGTTTTGACCAATCAAAACTCCCTCTTAATGACACACGGAGACCGGAAGAGCTTGTTAACTTCCCGTGGATTACCAGTATAAGCGATCGCACGATTACAACGCGATCTCGCGAATGACGATATTTCCGAGGCCACGGTGTAACAAATCTTAACTATTTAACGAAGCGCTATATGAGACCCAACACAGAAATTTTACCCCCCCCCCCAAAAATTCTTTCATACGTAAGATTTTGATACTGACTTACTCTGTATAGCATTCAGGAACATAACAGACGTTTATCTGCCAACAAAGGCAAGCAAGGACTGTAAAACATATACCGGTGCATCTATTCTCACTTAAATTTACAAGGTGTTTTTGACATCTAAATTATTTGTGGTCATTGAAAATGCAACTTTTAAAAATAATATCGTTTCTTGCGAACACGTTGTCATCGGAATTGTACGACCATATAACAGCTTATATCCAGCTGGAAACGTCTGTCTAAAAATCCATGGTTCAATAACGTAAAACGGTTGCTGTGCATGTCCCAAAAAAAATTCAAGCTAAAAAGATCACAATTGCAGCTTATTTATTTGTAAAATTTGTGCATGATTATTATAAATTTGCTAACAATAATAGTGTTAAATACCAAATGTAATATTGTATACTGCATGTCTATGATTTTAATTAAGTCATACCCCGAGTCATGTGGGTTTTTCCAAAGATTACTTGCATTTTCTGGGAAAATAACCACCGGTATAAGTGTGCTTATTTGCGACAGTGACCTTGAACCAAAATACAGATGAAAGATGTTTCTCAAAAGTCTCCTTATATTTGCGACAGTGACCTTGAACCAAAATACAGATGAGAGATCTTTCTCAAAAGTCTCCTTATATTTGCGACAGTGACCTTGAACCAAAATACAGAAGAAAATTGTTTCTTAAAATACAGAAAAGAAAAGAGATGTAGCTGGAGGTTGTATACAGTGCTGAGCTATATGGCGTACTATGATGATCAGCGACATTTTCTGTAACTGTAACATCGCTTAGGGTTTCTAAGAAACGAAACGAAAAAAATGTGATTAAATATTATAATTCACTTTACATCCTATAAGTGTAGGCAAAGTATTTACAACCGGAAGCAATAGGAAGGAAATTACGCTTTGTAAAACATTGCCATGGTTTTTGATTTGTATGACTGTGATCCGGACACTACCGGGAAGCACCATTTATAGCATTAACCCTAGAACATTATTGTAAATATTAATGTTCGTGGCTAGAGCTAGTAACAAACTGTAATAATCAACAAGCCAATTAATCCACCACCAACTACACTATAATTTGTGATGTACGATTCATTTTATAGTAATGCGGTGAACCACTTTGTTCATTTGACTGGCTGTTTTAGTTGGATGGTTGCATGGTTATACAAGTACATATTGTTGTGTCCGTGCTTTTTACCTTCAATCAATAGAGAGTGACAACTCTACTATTGCATATATAGCATAGTAATATCAAAAGCATGCAACAAGAAAATGCTATTTATAGTGTTATGACGGACAATTTGTCATCCATTCAATTTCTGCTCTCTGGATCAAACTAAGCTACAAGGTGTCTAGGTAGAGCGACCACTAATTGTCATCCGGGTCAAGGGGCGGAATCTATCTCTGTGGGAAGCACTGACACAGGGGATCTATAAAACCATTGTCTTTTTAATAAATAAATAAATAAATAAAATATGTTCATTGTTTGGATTATTCTCAAAATCTGTTTCTGGTAAATTTATATTTTTATCGTAGAGAACGAAAATTGAGCTTGCCTCCACCTGGATTCGAACCTGGGATCTGGCTAACAGGGACGTCTCTCTAAACGACTGAGCTACACCGTCTCGCCGTATGTAGTTGGTTTATACCAAATTTATTGGAATAGGATTCAAATTAAGCAAATGGCTTATGTTTTGGCTCCCTAGTACAATATAAACGAATACATTCATGGATAAAACGGCAAATAAATAATCGAAATTACAATGTAAGGAATTCAAGGGCTTGCACATTTTAGATGGTCATATACTGCATGCCAAATT
This sequence comes from Mopalia kennerleyi, assembly GCA_034783855.1. NCBI lineage: Eukaryota > Metazoa > Mollusca > Polyplacophora > Chitonida > Mopaliidae > Mopalia > Mopalia kennerleyi. Next base: position 5,594 of record JAVFBX010194225.1, read on the forward strand.
AAAATTAGTGTCTAATTAAATCTTCTTGAAAACAATATGTAATCAATAAAATAAAGCATAAGGGTATGTAGTTATATATGTATGTTAATGCTAGATTAACATTATACTGAGAGTTGTGTTAACTATCCGATAGTTCTGGTGTAAATCAGCCCATAGAGGGACTGATAGACCAATAACGTAAGTCTAAAAAAGAAAGGGATTTAGCTCTGTATGTAAACGAAACGTTTCAAAACTGTTAAGGCAGAACTCACCAGGAATCTCAAACAATGGACAATATTATCTGTATTCAGGGGAACTGGAAGTCAGTCGGGAAAATATCTTATCGGGGTATTCTATTTCCCAGCGGGCACTGCATGGCATAAATATATTAAACGATCAATTACCTTACATTCTGGAAAACGTGAAAAGGCAGAATTAAAAATTGTGCCATCTTAGGATATTTGAATATCGACTTGATTAAGAGTGATAGCCATGGTCGATCTAAATCTTTTCTTGAGCTCATTCAAACTTAAATAAACACGAGTATGGGGTGGTTTTATGAAACTTAATAAAGAAATTACAAGTACGCGACTTTGTATAGTTTTGCTGTATATTACAAGCAGCTTTCGAAGAGTCACGAACTTCATCAAGAGGATTTTGGCGTTTACACACATGATTCATTCTTTGACAAAGTTGTTGAACTAGTTACCTCTAATATGGTTTATAATATGAAGCATGGAGAATGTGCTTCTTCCGATATTGGAAAAACTACGAGACACTTTTCTGAAATTCTTTCTGAATAGAACATTTGTAGTTCAAATTCTCAGCATTTGGACAACACTGTTTATTTCCCAATCAAGATCCCAAGCTATGCTAATATTAGTTTCTAGAAAGGGAGATTGCAAAGGGAAAATAAAACAGTCACTATGTATTGCGAAAAATTAACCCGCTCTAAACATTACTGTCACTTGAATCCTATTTAGGATATGATTGTCCAATAAAAGATCCGGGGAACCTTTACACAAAAACCCCTGCTGATATTCTATCGTCACTATGTAACATAAGGCATCGTCTAGTGTAACACCGTCAAACTCTGGTCAGTTGCTCGTTTGTATTTCACTCCAGCACTTTTGTTACCGATTGTTCTCTAATGGTAGTGCCGACCTTTTGAAATTGTTCAATCTGCATATTTTTTTCTGCTGCTTTGGTATGCTAAAAAAGTCCTACACTTCTTTTCCATATCTTAACTTCTCATTGTATGTATTGTTGTATGTATAAATCTCACAACCTTCTTTACAAATGCCACAAACGTGGTGATGAGGTCAGTCACTCTTCAAAAGTTTGTTATAATGTACAGTGGAAATTTACAATGTCGCCTTCCTTGTACTTTCTATACTGATTATGGTTTAATCGTACTACTTTGTCTCCAAAAACCCACACGGATACAATCACTTTCAGTCACATTGATAATAATTTTACTAAAATTGATCATTACCATTTCAAATCCGGTATATTACTCACATACATTATACGGATCATTTTCCTATTTTTTATCTCCTCAAACAACATTGTTAACAAAATGAAGTAGTTCCTGAAATCGAAGGTGGAGAGATCGCCGATTAAACTAAAGCCATTATTTCCATTACAATTAAACAAATCGACAGGACTTTAGTCAACCCGGAACCAGATGTGGATAAAGCACCTGAACTTTTCATGAGAAAGTTTACAAAAATATATGATGGGTGTTTTTCGACTATGCATTTAAAAACGTCACAAAATTATAAAACCACGAACTACTGATGGGGTTTTTAATTCAATATTTGGAGAGGAAAAAAAGATTATACCGTAACCAACTGAAATCTATATCCGAGGCTGATTCCCCAACATACAGACAATAAGGCATAAACTTAACCACAATCACGATCTTTGCATTCTACTTTTTTCCGCAGACGGTTGCGGGCTGTTATTAATGACTGGTTTTATAATAATTATCTTTTTGAACGTTCACAGTGTATTTTTTTATTGGCATTCTGTCCTGTTCATTTTTCGTGAAATTTGGGGTCCCTAAAGGACCTTTACTTGGACCGTTACTCTTCCTGATAACGTTCCTGATATTAGCAACGTTTCAAGCTTAATTCATACTTTTCTCTTTGTGGATGACACCTGTTTTCTAGTATCTAGAGATGACACCTGTCTTCTAGTATCTGGGGATAACACCTGTCTTCTAGTATCTGGCGAAGACATCTATCTCCTAGTATCTGGTGATGACACCTATCTTCTAGTATCTGGTCATGACATCTGTCTTCTAGTATCTGGTGATGACACCTGTCTTCTAGTATCTGGTGATAACATCTGTCTTCTAGTATCTGGTGATGACATCTGTCTTCTAGTATCTGGTGATGACACGTATCTTCTAGTATCTGGTGATGACATCTGTCTTCTAGTATCTGGTGATGATACCTGTCTTGTAGTATCTGGTGATGATACCTGTCTTCTAGTATCTGGTGATAACATCTGTCTTCTAGTATCTGGTGATAACATCTGTCTTCTAGTATCTGGTGCTGACACCTATCTTCTAGTATCTGGTGATAACACCCGTTTTCTAGTATCTGGTGATAACATCTGTCTTCTAGTAACTGGTGATGATACCTGTCTTCTAGTATCTGGTGAAAACATCTGTCTTCTAGTATCTGGTGATGATACCTATCTTCTAGTATCTGGTGATGACATCTGTCTTCTAGTATCTGGTGATAACATCTGTCTCCTAGTATCTGGTGATAACATCAATCTTCTAGTATCTGGTGATGACATCTGTCTTCTAGTATCTGGTGATAACATCTGTCTTCTTGTATCTGGTGATAACATCTGTCTTCTAGTATCTGGTGATGACACCTATCTTCTAGTATCTGGTGATAACACTCGTTTTCTAGTATCTGGTGATAACATCTGTCTTCTAGTATCTGGTGATGACACCTGTCTTCTAGTATCTGGTCATGACACCTGTCTTCTAGTATCTGGTCATGACACCTGTCTTCTAGTATTTGGAGATGACACCTGTTTTCTAGTATCGAGATATGACACCTGTCTTCTAGTAACTGGTGATGACACCTGTCTTCTAGTAACTGGTGATGATACCTGTCTTCTAGTATTTGGAGATGACACCTGTTTTCTAGTATCGAAAGATGACACCTGTTTTCTAGTATCTAGAGATGACATCTGTCTTCTAGTATCTGGTGATGATACCTGTCTTCTAGTATCTGGTGATGACACCTGTCTTCTAGTATCTGGTGATGATATCTGTCTTCTAGTATCTGGTCATGACACCTGTCTTCTAGTATCTGGTCATGACACCTGTCTTCTAGTATCTGGTGAAGATCCAGCTTACTGTATTGACGTTATGCCCCACGAATTAGAGATAATCCAAGACTGGTTATATTTGATATATTTATTCACCAAATAAGGAATAATATTCGAATCGTTTGTCACTAAACATTCCCAAAACAAAATGCACGATCGTCAAACCTACTCGAAGAATGAAATTCACATATTTTCCTGAGTTGTACAAGGAACATCCAATCAATGGGTCTCTCAGCACTGTCTTCAATAAAAATGGTAGCGATACTCCGGGCAGCAATAAAATGAATATAGCTAAAACGGGCATCGTTTCTTGTGTTGAATTATGCTCTCTAATTTCTAATCGAGCTATAAATCCATTTTATAAATGGATCTTCAAAATTGGTCAATGCTTATACTACAGTCAAATTCATCCACGCGGCCATGTCATGGTAGTTTTATTACTAAACAGAAGATCTCCACAAATATTGACCAATCAAATATTTTTATGTTAGTCGCGTGACGTCATGGACAGGGTTGGCCACGCCCAAAATGTCAGCTGCCAGTGTTCGTATGTAGGTATATATCTGTAACCCTCAAGTCATTTCCTAAAATTAAGAAACGATAAGTCGATGACGTATTTAAATATATTTAAGGGTAACCTTTCCAGGGATATAGGGGATATTGCAGCCCGGAGTATCGCTTTAATTAGACATATTACATTCCTTATATGGGAATCACGAATGATGTTGGAAAGTCACTGATATTAAAACTCTTGCCTTCTATATTATTCTATATTCTAAAACCATATCACCCTTAATGTGTGTTTAGAGCGAAAAACGAAAGCAAAAAGCGAATTACTCCCCTACGGTCTCCATCGCTAACGGTTTTCGCTTTTCGTTTTAGTAATATCAGAAGTCTATTAACTAGAAGTATGCAACTGCCGTATAGTAATGTCCACGGCATTGTAGACCAGCATGAAATGGTGACGTCACATCTCAGATACGTGTATTTTTAGTTGTGAGGAACTCCTGATCAGCCACTGCGAAGCAATTGCTTTCATTCGGACGACTGGCTTAATATTTGTCGATTTAGTTACTGTTTATTGTCTATTTAACAGGAACATACTGCACTGGGTAAATTCATTTAGTTTTTGTAAGCAACATTACGATCGAGGAACACCAGAAGTTTCCCATAATGCACCATTTTTAAAGTTGCGTTATTCTGAATTTTCTTGTGTGCTACGTCACATGATACGTTGTCACAGGGGGCTCGGTCCCCAATGCCGGTTAGCTTATCTATAGGGCAGTTGCATACTTCTAGTTAATAGACTTCAGATATAAGACAAGTGTATAAAGTGGACAAAATATTGTTCACTGGTCAGATAGCCCACCTGAGTACACATATATTACATTCTAAATCGTTTATATTCCGTGCATGTGAAAAGGGCATACTATTCATTGCATTGATAAGAAACTATTATTCCATCTAGCTTTGAACTTAGTTAGCTGTAATATATTCTACGAAATACGGAAACAGTATATATATGTACTTACAATAAAATGTTTTTATACAAGGGAAATGCAATTCAAAAGTTACAACGCGAGATGACAATGAAGTTTTGCCCTAGATGTTTGATCGATAAAAATGATTTCCTTACTGTTGCCTTCCATAACTCCATAAAATATATATTCACTTTACTTCTTCGTTTAATTTGTCTCTATTATATTCCTTTCACAGAATTCAAACTGTCCCACGGGTCAGAGATGTGTAATGAATCAGGTTCAGTGCATACGAGCACCATGTCCAGCAATTGCAACGTGTATCAGTAAGTTGCCAAACATTTAAACTTTTTGCGCCTTTTACAGGCCCTTTAACGAGTTAAAGCAACCTTTCTGTGGATTCTGCAGCGAACTTACCTATTTATTGTACTTACTGTAACTACAGTATACCGTAGTCCGCGCAAATGCAATTGATCCTTCCTAATTCCAGTTTAAAAAAACATGAACAAGCAAGGTGAATTAGGGCAGAGTTAGTAACTGTTGTTGTTAACGGTATTAAGCAAATGGGTCAGTTGACGGTATTAAGTAAACAAGTTGGTTGGCGGTAGGCTATTGAACAAACAGGTACATAACTAATTACTTTGTGATTACAGCTGATGAAAGATCAACACCGTTCACCAAGCCCGGCGACTGCCCCCGCCCGCAACCCGGACTAATCGGTATCTGTGTGGTCCGATGTTTTGGTGACGACTCCTGTCCGGGCATTCAGAAGTGCTGCGGGAGCTGCCCCAAAGAGTGCACGACCCCAGTGAACCTTCCAGTAAAGCCCGGCAGGTGCCCGCCCCGTCCCGCTCTTGGCTTTCTCGGAGGATGGTGTAAGAGTTTTACAGATCAATGCACGTGTGACTCGGAGTGTGAAGGTCAGGAGAAGTGTTGTAACACAGGCTGTGGACACCGTTGTTCACGAGCATTTCTAGACGACCAACCTTACTACAAGTAGACAATTTTGACATTTTATGCCTATTATGTTCTCTCCTTGGTCAGATCTGTTCTCCATTGTGTAGCTTATCTAGTTATCGCTTGGGAACTGTCTTTGGGCGTATATAATCTCTTCGTTGGACTTCACGATTTTGATGTTGAACTATATATTGCTAAAAACGTGGATGAATTTTAAAGTGTCCAGTTCAAGTGTCTTCATCTTTACATTTACTATTTGTCTCAATAAGCTGTCTAAACAATATAAACAAAAATGTATATTGTCAAAATACTTAATTTATTTTTGTAAGCTACTTATGATGCATGAAATAAAATACTAAAAGCATTAACGTTTTGGTTTCAAATAACTTGATAGTTTATTGCTCATTACGGGCACATATCCACCTTCAATCGCATGACACCAGATCTCGTTAAAACGCCATTTCCTACCATTACTGTTATTCAACTGCCGCGGTCATGGCCATCTTTCCAACCTGACAACGTTCCAAAATCGCTAAAAGACGATAAAATCCGGTTGTCAGTATTTTTTCTTCATTTTTTTTTTTTAATTTTTTTTTGTTATCACATAGAACAGTTTGGTACAATTCTCATTTCAAAATTAATTTATAAAAGATATTGATACTACCACATGCAAATTACACAGCATTTTTCATGAAATAAACATTAGGATCTAGGATAATTGTTATCGTTACTAACAATAATAGTGGTAATTAAATTGAGTAACGACCATTGCCAGTTATACTATACCTGCTATACTAAGTTAAACAAATTTTCGAACTTTTCCCAGACCTTTGCGAAGACGTCATAGTCGTCATTTTTGTTATAGCAATGTATCTTTCTGTCTTAATGTATTCGCATATAGAAAATTTCAGTTCGACAAATGATAGATTTTTTTCTTGGCATTTCTTGGTATATATATAGTAGCGGGTAATTATCAAGATGAAATTGACTGATTTGTAATAAACTGAACTTTTTTGATTTTCCAAATAAACAGTCTAACCTGTTAACATTTGAACTTATCTCTACTGACTGGTAAATCCAGGTATTTAATTCTTCCCAGAGAGAAAATACACTTTCACAATTCACAAATAAATGTTCTATGGATTCGTTTGCAGTGCGACAGAAAGTACATTTTGTCTCACTTTTAATATTATTTTTTGCTAGATATTCATTTGTTGCTATGATGGGCACATTTATATCTAACAGTTAAAATATGAACACGTAACTTTAACAGTGCAGGATTCAGATAAAAGTACATCATTAGTTTTAATTAGAATGAGGTATCATTAATATATCTGATCAGAAAACAGATGCTTCCTGGTCCCTAGATTTGACAACAAAAACAAAAAAGTGCTATTTAAAAACCATATCCCTGTGCAACACTATATACAATTTAGGCCATGGCAACATAAACATGCAAATCGAGCTAGGAGGCACAGCTCAATGGTTTATACCCCCTCATCCCTGGGAAAGCTTTACGATGGATACATTGTGAAAGAGCAGAAACAGCAGCATATTTAAACAAACATTGCAAATGTACATCCTATTAAATAAAACAAGTTTGGGGGGGTTTCACCAAAGATAATCTATAAAAGTAATAAATTTAGAGTTACCTTTCCTGCTTTGAACCACAAGGGCCCAGTACCATGGCTAGCATAAAGCCTGGGTCACAACCCGCCGTACTTGCAAGTGCGTGCTGTCTACTTGCAAAAACGTGGGCAAAACTTGGGG
>JAVFBX010194236.1:0-13133 GCA_034783855.1 Mopalia kennerleyi
GGGTATTGCTTTTACCCATTGGGCTGACACACAGGTCTGTGGTAAAATAGGGCAGCCTTGGTTTAGTAGTAAGCTTGTCTGCCTATACTAATCCTACTTCGATGTAGTGCTCACGGTTTTGAATACGGTAATATAACCTTAAATTTTGCGTAAAACCCCAATCAATAATTCAACCAAAGCAGATTATATTAGTTACTTTATATTGGAGTTTTATGTACATGCACTAGCATATTGATTGGTCTATTTTATGTTCAAGGTAAACAAATATGAAGGAGAAAAAATGGGAGGCCAGAAGGAAGTTGCCTCCCTTACATCCAAATTAGTAGATGCGAAAGTCACTATATGTGAGTTAGAAGATGAAAATGTGAGTATATATTTCTTTTTGCCTTAAAATTCTTTGATTTATAGGATTTGCTTAAAACTTGTGCTGACCTTACACTCGAGACCAGAGCTCACAATCAACTTTACATATAAAGCCGATTTATGTGATCTTATCTTGTGTAATTATACACTGTCATTTTTTTTTTTATCTCAACTTTTCGTCCCCCCATTTTCTTCACTTATTCTTTCACTTTATGTTGCAGCTAATCCAGACGATATCCCTTCAATTACTTCATATACAGTTTGGTTTTTTTTCTAATTTGCTTGTTAATATATGTGTATCATCTCTTCAAATTCATTGAAATAAAGATAATATTCAGTGGCTGGAATAATAGTAATATATTAAAGGTAATTGATGGGATTGTCTTATTTTATTGCTAAAAGCTAAATTTTTCAATTTTTGTTACTCTTTTTAAAAAATGTATTTCACCCACATCAATGGTAGGCGTGTCAGACTACTGATCCTCCCTCAAATGCCCTCACCCTCTGGCAAAGGGCAGTTTGTTTGAAGAGTAGCAATGCTGTCTTTAATTAGCACTGGAGGAAAATTATCTTTCCAACATTATGGAAACGCTTCACATCTTGGCTGTGATAGTGTCAATTATTGTTCGTATACACCGCAATCATATAAGTTAAATACCCCTATAAAGCATGGCATAAAACACTAATCAATCAATACCCGCTCAAAGGTTCCAGCTTTTGCAAGGTTTGCTTATTTTTCCACCATATATAAGAAAGACAGTCAGGGTTCCATTTCAACACTAGCCCGCTAGCCAATGGCTAGTACAAATAATCAAGGGCTAGTGCACAATTTTAAGAGCTAGCCCGACTGGCTAGTAGGATTTGCATTAAAATAACCGGTCAAATCAAACAAACAGACGCAAATATCGCTACAATCTCGTGTTAGGTCAACCAAAAATTTTCACAGAATCGGCTATAGTCGTTAATTCATATATTATCTGTTTATTAAATTCAGGATATTTTTTGTTTTGGCGCCGCTTAAAAAATATCCATATGCAGCAACCATCTAACATGAACAGAGGGCTCTTGTTTTCACATGTTCTCTCAGCCATGGCACAAGCTCTCTTGTCAATTTTAAATCTTTTGTTGATCCTTTTGTAGCAGTAAAAATGCCATCATCCCTACTCGTTTATTGGAGTGGAAACCCTGTTCAATGATGTCATACAGTGGGAAAAGCATAAGAAAGACTGATAGGGCTATTTGTTAAACTTAAAAAATCATTTTTATATGAAAATTGGCGGGCTAGTGTAATTTTGTAAGGGCTAGTGCAACTTGAAAGGAACTAGCCTGGTTGGCTAGTAGTGCATAAAAAAGTTAAGATCAAACCCTGGACAGGATTATTATTGATAATCCATCATCATATAAGTGTACCAGTTTAAACACCAACCAAACAAAAAAACAAATCAAATGAAGTATCCAAGTAGTATCATCATTTAATTGATTAATGATGCCTTTGTTTTCCCTTCTCAGGAACGTTATAGAAATGACTGTAATTTGGCTGTACAGTTGCTGCAGTGTAAACCATCCAGTTTCGTGGCCCATAAACTAACTGCAGTGAGTATATGATATATGAATTATTGATAAATAATTTTTCCAAACTTTAAGGATTGTCAATATTATTGAATCCACCCTTAACATCTGCTCACGGGCTTGAGTACATCTATCGACAATCAAGTACATGAGTGAGTTACACGATGGGGTTTCACTAATCGACTGGGTAGTTCTAACAAGGTTTCCTCCAAGTTTTCCACTTTTGTAAGCAAAAAACAGTGTGAAATGGTCAATCTGTCATCATATAAGTGAAATACCCTTGAGTACCATACTAAACCCCAAATCAAACAATGGCTCTGGCAATCGCGGGGTGTCGTTTTTACGAGATTACCTCCCGGTTTTCCATCATAATAGGGCAAGGAACAGTGTGAAATGGACAATCCGTCGTCATATCAGTGAAATACCCTTGAGTACGACGTAAAACCCCAAACAAACACAGTTTTTAAGCAAGAAATGGCGTGAAATGGTCAATCTGTCGTCATATAAGTGACATACCCTTGGGCACCATCTTAAACCCCAATCAAACAATCAACATTATTGTTTAAACATGACTAATATCATACTCAGATTATAACACTTAGATGGTGGTTTGCCAGCCAAATTGATAAAAGAATCCACACTATACATCAATAGTAACAGAAGATGGAAAGATAGGAGGATGCTGGACACAGGACAGAAATATGCCCCAACAAAACTGCTTTGTGTTAGCCCTTAATAGCGTTGAGAGAGAAACCAAAAGCTCAATTTTAATGAGATATGAAATACCATCATACATATGGAGTCATAAGTTTATAGAAGAAATGATTTCAAAAAATTCTGGGACTGCAAGTCTGAAATCTCACAATATTAATTTGAGGCTTTCATATATCTGAAGATGTTCCAACATTAATAAGATATTATTATTTGGCAGTGTAAACCTGGGACAATTTGTTTCATAAAGTGTCCAATTTTCTTTAACTTTTATCTTTTTATCATTATAGAACTGATCATTTTGGTATAGGTATAAAATATAAGTGGCTAACTTGGGATTTAATTTGGTTTTTCTTCAAAAGATTTAATTGAACTAACAAAATTTTGACATGTTTTTACTATTTGATTTTTCAGCTTCCATTGGCTCTGCAAGAACGTGTGAAAAGTCACATGACTCAGGAACAAATCATTAACATGGAGGATGCCTCGAGGAAAACAGAGATGCGATTGATTCGGGTTCCGATGCAGACGTTTCCACCGACAGCAATGGTGTACGCAATTAACGATCAGTCTAACCAATCAGATGAAGAGAACAAAATATCCAATGAGGAATCCGTGCCAATGACGTTGATAGCTAAAGTGTTAACACAGCCCGAACCAACACGGAAACCTCGAAGGACTTACATCTGTTACAAATGTAAACAGGATGTGGTTTACCTCGACAAACAAGTTCAGACAAATTTACCGGAAAAAAATGGACAAGTCTCTGGGAATGCCAAAGTTCACAGATCTTTGAGTAACAGTTCTCGTGTGAGATTAGATTCTACAGAAACGGACATAATGTGATTGCTACGATAAACTCATTTTCTACAAAAAACCGCATACCCTTCTATGCACAACAAACTCGGTCTTAGCTCTTAGTGCTATTTTAGTGTTTACAATTTAACTGGATGGATAAGCACAACTTTGGAAATGAGGAATAAGGCAATGTACAATGTTTTAAATCTGTCAAAATTAATTGATTTATAGTTGATTAGCAATTTGTGGCCTATGCTTTGTTCTTTCGAGGCAGAAACTTGTCTTTATTTCAGTGTATGTTAGTTTTGTTTTTTCTTGTGTTGGCATTATTTTATTACTTATTGGAGTTGTGTATGTTTGTTTTGTTGTTTAATATGTGAAATACTCAGGTTAGTTTAAGGTGAAAGACTAAAGTTGTGATCACGTTTAATTGAACCAGGAGGTGGGACAGGCAGGGTCTTAGCCAGAAATCAGAAATATGGTGTCCAAAATGGTCATTTTGCTTCACTTTTTTGCTAACTGTGTGTCCAATTTTAACAGTTTTCCTATTTCCTGTATGTGTCTGAAAAATGTGTCCAAATGAGGCAGTTTTTCACAAGTCAGGGTGTCCAAAGGATGGGTGGACACTCTTCTGGTAAAGGGGTTGTTGGAGGTGATTTTTTGGTTAGTTTTTGTTTGAAACTGTTATTAAAAATTTGTGTTTTGCTCTCTTTTCTGTTTATTGTAGAAAAGTTTTGTTATTTTGCTCCCTCACAACCCCAAAACAGTTTTTAAAAATCTGAAACCGGTTTTTATTACATATTTTAACATACGTGTACTTAATCAGTAGTAGCTATGTGTATCAAGAAAAAGTTTGTTTTCGCACGGACAGTAGTGAAACATGTTGACGTTGTCTTACTTATTGTTTTGTTATAGGCAAACACTTATTGTATTTAATACTTTTTAATAGTTCACAGCCTTCTTTAGAGGACTGTTTAATGTTTCTTTTTCAAATCAAGACACAATTTGAGAATTGAATCTTGTTATGACTGGTTTCGGGTCTTCCTGAACAAAAAATGGATCACTGTGCCTTCCTGTAGTAGTCAGTGTACCTCCTGACATTACATTTATATGTTATAACATTGAATGAATGGTTGAAGTGAGATCTCTAACCAACGATAAGATATTCTGCATCAGAATGTAGAAAATTATTGTCGTCATCATGTACGTCCGTACGTCTCCCTTGTTAAATAGAGTGTTTGTATATATGAAAACATTACTGTTCACTGTTTGGAAGTACACTGCAGTCATATAAGTGATTTACCCTTAAGCATGGCGAATAAACATCAATCAATCATTTTAATCGACATTATGACGAACCATTTAAGTTAAGAGTAACGATATGCGTATTGATAGAACTGGTATCAATAGCCAAATGGCTTTTATTAATTGTACCTTTTGGCGTGCAGCACGGGATAGGGGAGGACCACAGTCGAGAGCAGGGAGGCTGTGCATTACCCTTGAATATGTAAAAATAGAATTAATTTATTTGAGGAATTTTGTTAAAAAGTAGTTCATCTTTTTCATTAATTCGTACCCCCTGCTTTGTATTCATGACTGATGAGTAGGTTGAATGGAAGTTTTTAAATAAGAAGCTGACATTTCTGGCAGTGTATTCAAACAATACAAGGAAAGCATATGTCAATTTCAATCAGCTGGTAATTTCAAGGTTTTAAAAAAGGTCTTCTCATTTATGAAAAAAACCCTTTTTTGAAGCATGGTAAAAAGAATTTGTAGATAACAGCTGAATTTTGGTGACTATTTCACTTTTAAAATATTCCAAACTGAAGTAACCAAGTAGACGCTCAGTTAAGTAGAAAGTTTGCGATGTAATTAGTTTTTATATTATAGGAAATCGGGCTGAAGAATAATCAGACGCCCTCTGGCTAATGGTGCTATTTTTAAACCTATTCGTACGGCCGCTACTTAGCACTGGAGGAAGATTAGTTTTCCAACATTATCAAAACACTGCACAGGGGTGGAAATAACAATAAAGTTGCAGGACATTTCCGGTCAAAATTGAGATTGTCCTGTAAAGATCCACAGAATTTAACATTGTGTTAAAAGACCTGCAGGACAAAATTGGAAAAATGTCTGACAAAATATTTTAAACATTTCCACCCCTGCTGCACATCAATGTAAGTGAAATACATTTAACCACCAATACGAACAAAGACAATAGTCTGCTAGACTTTGCAATAACGAAGATTTTAGACATGATTCTATAGAGAAACTTAATTTAAGCTCCTTCATGCATATAAATTGGCATTGTTTAGTCATAAATATTTCTTATGTTGCCAAGAAAATGAAATATGTCCACAATCGATGCCTTTTTGATGGCAATAAGTTAAAGGCAATTTTTTTTTTCACCTCTTAAATGTACTCGTGTCTATATCAAAACAAAAACTTGAAAGTCATTTTTGAGCAGTTGGAAGGTGTTTGAGAGATAAAGGGCAACATAGGTCGTATCTGTCTGTGGTGTCTGTATTATGTTGTGCAATGGTTCCGTTATTGTTTCCATGGACACAAAGACAAGTGGCCTTCACCCGATTGGCTGACCAGTATGTTGTCATAGGAATAAAATAACCTGAATAATGGCAAACAAACTCCTATAAAACACATACTTTTTTTTAAAACCACTTTGTGTATGAACAGATGTGTTGCTTATGTTATCTTATGTCTAAGTGAAGGGTTCCAACGTCGAGTGGCACTATTCCCCTATAACTTCTAGCAGTTGAACAGAGAAATTAGCTTTACCACAGGGGGTCTTACATGTTTTTTTTGTAGGCTGCCCTAAAATTAGAGTGTCCCAACTTCTAGTAGTTATAGAAGTTATTTCAGCATTTGAGAGCAACATGATTATTTAAAACCTAAACTTAACAACTCACAAAATAGTCCTATTTGTAGATCTGACAAAATCCTATAACAAACTCTCTTGATTGGTTGGGGACTTGGTCTCTTTGGACTTGTCACAAGGCTGTTCCTCAAACCTTGGTACAATGTAATAACAAGTGGATGTTGTTCTGCTGACTCCACTTGTAGTGCAATGGTGACCATATGGTTGTGCCATATTTACATTAACCGGTCGAGAAAATACTGGGGAGATAGTTCAGAACGCCTTTAAAATGTGAGATAATCATGCTTGAATTGGAGCTAAAGTCTAGCTGGAAATGTCTTGAAAAGTTCTAAAAATAATGTTTGATAGAGCACAGTGTAGTGCACAATCCCACTTGTCAAACGAAAATGTTGAAATTATCAAAATTCCATTTAGACTTATAGAATTTGGTTATTGTAATCTTAAAAGCGTAAATCCTTTTTTTTTTCAACTAAATAAAGACATCTGATACGATAGCGAAAATACAACATTTTTTTCACTTATCATGTGTTTTGAAATTTCTTACTTTATTCTGTCCATGGCATTTTAATGTGCCCTTTTTCAAATGACAAATGCATTATCAACAGTTTTCAAATTTAATTGTGTACATTAAGTCATTAACAGTATTAATCCAAATCTAAGCCATGTGAGAAAAAAGGTATTGTTTCAGTTTATTTATATTAAATGTATTGTTTATATTGTAATATGTTAATTTTTTAAAAATCAGCTAAATTCTTAACTATAAAAGGGACATTGGAGATTTTACGAGGAAAATCTGACTTTCTTAATTATTTAAGAACAATCCAAAGCTTTACAGATTATTAAATTGTCTTTAAGTCTCTAAATTCTGTCTTTTTAGACAAATTAATAGATCTTTATGGGCATTTAAGGTTTATATATGTATTTATATTAATTATGATAAGTCGTTATTGGTTTCATGTCATATTTTGTGTCGAATCTCTTACGTGCAGTTATGTTGCTATATACTGGTATAATGCCTTTAAGGGCATTTATTTACTTAGCTGATATGACGTCTTTCCAATGAACATGGAAAATTGAAATCAATGTTTAATTGATTCATCAGTGCTGTAAGACTGAATCTGACGCATGAAAATACTAGTATATGAAAATAAATCATGCCCGGTTTTTTAGATAACCAGAATTTAAAAAAAATTCTTATGTTTTTTCATGGCCTTTGTCTGAATTTAATTTTCATTATTTAACCAACATTAAGTTAAATGAGATCACATTAGCTTGTAAAAAGTAACTTTTCAAGAATAAGTAAAATTTATACCAGTTAATGTTTCATACACTTAGTCGGTTCAATTAAATTTATTTGCCCTTAAATTTCCTTAGAACAAATTTGTGTCTGTGATACATAAAGGTTGTAGTATATCCGTTGGAACTAAAAAAAAAAAAAAGTACCCTTGTTTTATGTTCATTTTGGTTTATCAAATTCCATTAAAGATTTAAACTTTCATTTTTGCAGTTTTGTTTTTGATTACGATTTATCTTTTCAAGTCTCTAAAGCCAATGAGAGATCCAGTTTCATGTACCCTTTGAGTGCAAATCAAGAACTAGGTCGAGGGTTTAACTTTTCGTTATACCAAAAAGTTCAAATATAATTTCTTAGTGAAAGTTTTCTGTAAAGAGACTGGTTGGCTGAAATGTGTAATCCTATATTTGATTGGCAGTCTGCCATCATTGCAATTTATCAACAATGATAAAGAGAAACAGTTATGTACAAGTTGAACTTGCAAGACCTACAATAAATGATTACATTCAAATTCATATGTTTGTTTGTTTGTTTGATTGAGGTTTAAAGTCCTACTCAAGGGTATTTCACTAATATGACGACGGATTGTCCACTTTATGGAAAATCTCATAAACCACTGGCATGCGATTGCCAGAGCTACATCATTTGACTTGCTCATATACTTTATGGTTGACCAACAGACTATATCTTGTGAATGGTACATTGAAGAAGGATTAGTAAGCACACACAATAACTATGGCATTGGGCGAATAGACAAAGCTCTACTTCTGCTATCTGGAATACCCAGTCAAGTATGCTTGTAGTGATTAGTTGATTGATTGGTGTTTAGCACTGCGCCAAAGGGAATGTAACTTGTATGAAGATAGTGGATCCAACAGTTATTGCTTCACTTATACAACAATAAAAATGTGAAGTGGAAAATTAATGGTCCTGTAGTGTTATTAAAGTAAAATATCTTATAACTTCTAGCAGTTGGGACAGAGAAATAGGCTTTACCTCAGAGGGTCTTACATGTTATTTCTGTGGAATCTGCCAACTGCTAGAAGTTATAGGGTAGTATGTATATACTTGAAACATACTGCCCACAGCCAGAGAGTTGCTTTCACTGCATTAAAACACCAAAACATAATACTGCGGAAAGTGTCAACATTTATTTCAATATTTCACAATTTAAAAAACAATCCAATTCACATTCTTTCTTCAGGGGCCTGTTTTTTTTAACCCTGACCACTCACATTTAACATAATTATCATGACCGCATAATATACTGTTAAGCCCACTTCACACCAGATGCGATGCGACTGTCACGCTGTACGCCAAAAATGTAGAACACATCTTTTTATGTTATAAAGCTCATGCTAGAGGATACAGTCACGTGTCTGTCGCCTGTTCTCCAATGTTACATTATGAGATTATTCATTTGCATTGAGATGTCGTTTCTTGAACAAGTCAACCAATGAAATGAATGAAACATGTCGTGCAGCGCCCAGTGTGCACAACACCCTCGTCTCGTTGCGTCCAGTATGAATTGGGCTTTAGCTAACTTCAATGGAGTTTAATATCACACTCCCAGTCTTCCATATATGTGACATTGATGTACCCAGCACTTCAGCAGGAAATCTCTTCCTAACACAGCAAAATTTGAGAATTACAGCTATCTAACATGTTAATTCAGGGTTAGGATTTGAAGATGAACTATTTGTCTCACACGGACAGGTGAGATTTATTTATGTTATGTGATCAGTAGATGTGAATTGGTTAATGGTACCATGTTACAAGCTTGGTCTAGCCCAGAGTGTCCTCCCTTCTTCTTTTCTATACACCAATGATAAAGTAGTATATGGCACGGAGCCCCTGTGAAATTGAATAGGTTATGTATGTCTCCTCTTTTACCTGACCTGGAAAATTGTTGAAACTCAGTGAAACCAGTCTTTTCAGCCCACAGTACACAGGAGGAACTGGCGGGGTGAGAGTACTGTCTCAAGAGGCTGTGAGGAAAATATCCGTCATGTTTGATATTTTCTGCCACACGAGGCCAAGAACTCATCCTGAGCTAAAAAAAGTAACTAACCAAAACGAACGCGTTGCTGTGTCATGTGGCATCAACATGGCAGCCTGTAGGCCTACAGTTGATATAGGACTGGATGGGAAAAAATTAGCATCTTATAATTGAATTAGAAAGAATGTAGGGTGTACTCCTATGTGGAATGAATATTGTGAAATATTACAGATCCCATGACATGACTAAGGCCCGATTAATTGAGAGGAAGTACACCATTAAAGAGCATTCTGTGGTTGACAAATTTTCTATTTCCTTATTCATCACATTATGCTTTTCCATAACACATGCCGAGTTGTGTTACTCCGATGAACGAAAAACTCATTTTGACTTCAATATTTTGGCGGTTTATTTTGCCATCATCAGGAAAGTGGTCCTTGAACTATGCTAAACTGATCATTTTGACACCTCTTCAAAAACCTTGATGCCTGTGGCGGCTCGGGTTACGGCTCGGTGTCAATAACAGGACAACAGAGGTCCTAAAAACTATGACCTCTGACTCAGGCTGAAACCCATAATTAAAGATCATTTTGTGGATGACAAATTTTCTATTTCCTAATTCATCACATTATGGTTTTCCATAACACATGCTGTTTAATTCCACACTGATATTTGTCCGTACCAGCTTGAGCTGGCTATAGTACTGGAGAGAACGGGGTGATAGGAGACATCCATGCATACATCCCAGCCTGTGTCGAGTACCTGGACTGTCTTCCCGGAGTGGTACTGGTAGAAATACAGCTTGCCCTCCCCTGATCCGCTACACACTGCTTTACCATCAGGGCTCACATCGAATCCTACACTATAACCCATCATCTACAGCAGATAGATATCGGCAATATTTTTTAAAAAAATACAATGATTTAATAATATTACAAAAAGAGTAAGCACATTTCCAGCTACATTAAACCTCAAAATCTGCAAATGAATAATTTTGAAAATACCATGTCTTAAAACCTTGTAAAAGAGTGGCACACGATAAACCTTATCTACACCAAAAATCTCGTAATCTGAAAGTGATAGACACTGAGGTTATGTGCATTGAGAGCTAGTCCAATGGAGGCTATGTGAGCCTCTTTGTAGCTTACGTAGAATATTATACAAATATTGGAAACGATCTGATAAAGGCTTATAGGGCAGCCAATATCTCAGTTTACAACTTCATACCACAATAAATGTTTATACAAATTAATTTGAAAAGTATTTATGAAAGAAGTAGGATGACATTTTGTTTTTGTGAAAGACAATGTTTTATGCTAAACTGTGCCCAAGCTACCTTGGTCTACTCATGGAGGTATAGCAGAAGGAGTAACAACTCGTTGATCGGGGCAGGCGACTGTGCTAGACTATCCCGCTGTTCTATTGAAAGCTGAATAGAGTTACTGTCAGAGCGAATCGTTTGATGTGTATAGATCAGTTCCGACAAACAAGACTCGTGAAATATATATTCCAATTTTCTTCAGCGGAATTGCAACACCCTATATGCGCAAAACAAATGCACCAAAGGGCATCGATTTGTTTTATGTGCATTTACACAATTCGTAATCTGCACGTTTCTTACACTGTAAACTGACCTCCACTTACGTTGTGCATTATGTTATCAATAGCCTATCCCTTTGAAGAAGATTTGAACTCTTGACCTCTCGCCCCCTAGCGGCAGGCCATGCACGTGATTCCCAAAGCTAACAAGCGACATCATCTTGTTTTTCTTCAACCTAGGTTGAAGACGTTCAATAGTTTGCTCTGGCAATTTTTTCCTATTTTCACTAAGTTCCTTTGGTTTATTATCGATTTATTTCGTAGGGAGTCTAAGTTTACTCATCAGTGTCTAGTATCATTGTGTCTTCTGGTACTTTACTGTATTTAACCTGAAAGAAGAGGGTCTTTTCGTCAACTCTACATAGCGAGATCGACAGGGACCAGTCTTTACTAAGGAAGAGAAGTATCTTTGTCTGTACTAGTTCATTGCCTGATTCACAATGGCTCCCGTTAGTGTGTGTGTTTGTGGGGCGACACGTATGGCTTGGGACGATCATTCACTTTGTCTCGTTTGTCGCGGATCGGTTTATTGCTCCGTAATGTCACATTGTGGCGAATGTATAGCATGGCTGATTCAGCACATGAATTACCGCAAGCCGCTCGGACGTTTCGGCTGTCAGGCCATTCTGTACAAAGCAGGGCTAAAAAATTAAAATCGTTAATTTCGTCTGCAACTAGCAGTCCTATTAACACAGGTCCACGATCTGGTAGTATCGTGCCCGATGTTACTAATTTTGAGTTTCCCTTTGTTTTAGGTACAAGACCGAGATCGTCAGATCCACAGATCAAGGTAGCAGGGAGCTATTTATTGTCTCCTCCCGACTCCCCCGAAGAGGGATTGCCCGGACCAATTGGGCATCCCGTGGAGTTCACCACCAGACAGGATTTTGGACATTCATTATGTCCACCCCCTGCGACTGCCAGGGGGTGGACGGTTATCAGTTGACCAGTGTGGGAGACGGTTTGCTCACCCAGGGGCTTCTCGAGGAGACACCCATCAGACATGGACAGAATTCAAAATTCACTTTACAGAAATGTCCTTTCCCTGCAACCACTCAGGGGCCAACCGGCCGTGCAGTGAAGTCTGGTGGGGGGTCCAGTTTTCGAATTACAAAACTTAAAACGTACGACCCAATCACATCACAGGTACGCAGCAGTGGGGTGGCACTAGAGAGAGAGATTACTCCAAGGGTCTACAGTCGGCCAGTTCCGGATTATCAACTGCCAGGTCAGAGATCTACTCAACATCCGGGTTCTGCACTTCCAGTTTCGAGATCACAACTTCCGGTTTCTCCAATTAGACCACCCCTGCTGGTCAGCTACCTGACACCAACGGGTTCAACTATGGGGTGCCACAGACTGGCGACATTACCCCTCCCCCGCCACGACTACAAAATGCAGGCGGGGGTACCCCGTTTACTATTCCTCACATCAGAAACTATAGGGATAGTCAGACATCTTCAGGTCAGCAGACATTTGATGTACCATCAACTGACGGGGATATTAGAGCTCAGTTAAATCAGCTGGCCTCAGTCGTGCAGCCTTTGGTGGACTGCTGGCATGCTCCAGGGAGACTACCCCATCATTCGGCCCCGCCGACTACGGTAGTTCTATCACCTACAGATGAGGAACCACAAGTGGCTCAAACCCAGGCCCAAGAGGCCCCAGTAGTCATCGATCCACCGGATCATGTACATGGAACAATGCGGCCAGTACTACAGAGAGTGGGTCCGACGTTTACCCGGAGAGTCAATGAGAGTATGCTGATATCTTAGCCCAGTTGTTTACCATGTTTACCGACTTGACACCTCCTCCGGAACTAAGACCTAGACGGTTGTAAACTATGGCGGATTTAACGCCAGAAACATGGCCCCGGTCCTCCCTCCCACCATCGGAGGCCATCA
>JAVFBX010194247.1:0-13132 GCA_034783855.1 Mopalia kennerleyi
TGACTCAGGCAATCGCGAGGTGGTTTTTACGAGGTTTCCTCTCGGTTTTCATCTTTAAGTGGACAACGGGCAGTGTGAACTTGATTATTCGTGGTCATATAAGTGAAATACCCTAGAGGGTGACGTTAAACCACAACCAAACAAACAAACAATTTATTAATGAGACGGTCCGTGCAATTTGTTTGTGAAATTGTAGAGGTTTTAACATACAGAGTTGGTGAGCAAAAGTAACCTGTAATGCAGTCAGTAATTTTGTATTCCATGAAATCTTGAAATCATTTTTATAATTTTGGCCAACGGAATGGTTATCCGCGAAGTCAAAAATGAAACAGTTACATCAATCTGCAAAAGATCTGCTTAAGATTGTATTCTCATATCATAAACAAATCATGAAACTGCTGCATACATCTGCAAATCACGACACTTTATATTATATCAATAAGGCGATAAATTCTTCTTATCTATTTTTTCAGATTTACGTTTGAGTTGACAAGTGCCCCAGAAAACGTAATGGAGAAAGAATGGCCGCGGAAACAACCGCCTGGAGGCTGATTACAACGGAGTATTTCTGTGCAAAGACAACATACACAGGCATGGCACAACAAAAGCATAGTACACCAATGTGCACAAGGTCCCAGTTTGTTGTTATCACTAACAACGTGTACCACGTACTCGTATTGCAGATGGATATCTTCGACAACTTTCTCAGACCCCTCTTTTATATCTTTTGATATTAGCACCAATATTGCTGTCTTAGTCGTTTTGGATTGCGTTTGAATTTCTCCATAATTACATAAAGGAACAAGCCTAAACAAGTCAATACAGCAACTGCAGTTAGTGTCTGCCAAGTCATAGATTTGGCGTAAACAGCGAATGAAACATTAAATCAAGGCGAGTTATCGGCCTTGGATGGTGACATGACACACAGTTGTCCATGTTGACGCTCTTGACTGTAGGCCAAGCCATATAACGATCCGACTGAAAACGGAATCCCAATAATAATAGCAAACCAAATGTGCATAGAAGTCATCGCATATGTGAACTTTGTGAGTCAGGTGAAATAGAGGACACCTATCATTGTATTATGTCATGTCCTGCTCTGACCAGCGAGAGGAAAATGTCAGATGATAGAGTTATGTCCCTTATTAATGTATGACTTAATCGAACTTGTTATTTTTTCTAGTCGAATTACTTCTTACAAAAGTTCATCATGGATATCTTACCGTTGATGCATCGCTCATTTTCTATTCGAAGAAGATTTAATATTCACTTAATTAGATTAAGGATACTCTAACCCTCTACTGAGCGTTTTTACATTTCGCCATTTTACTTCTAAACTACTGTGAATTTTATGTTTATGTTTTATGTTTATGTTTATTTATTCACCAATTAATTCAACAAATACAGAGATATTCAGAAGAGTGTAGAATATAATATAAAGAAGTAAATATAACTATACAAAATATACATATATCAAATATATATAGAAAATAATAGTTACTACATATATACACAAACGCACTCGCAGACATACACATTCGGATATATATCAAATATATATAGAAAATAATAGTTACTACATATATACACAAACGCACTCGCAGACACACTCATTCGGATATGTAACCACACACATGTCGCACACACGCACTACTCACCCGCACACAACATGCCTGCATTCGAGCAATAAATACACACATGCACCCATCCACAAAACACGCATACAACCATCCACTAGTCATATATATATGTATATTCTGCAGTCTTTAGATATGATTACACTGCAACGTAATTTGATTAATTGGCATGAGGCTTGATCTATCCCAAGGTAAATATAGTAGAATTTAAGAACAAGATAGAAATGTAACAGGTGAATAATTCACAGCTAATTTGAAATTTAAGAGGAAAATTCAGAACGAAAAAGTAAAAAAAAAAAAAAAAAGGACAGAGTGGAAAAAAAAAATAAAGAATGACCACATGAGATTTTATGTGCTTATTGATTGAGTGAGTCTACGAAGTAAGCTTTTAACTTGGATTTAAAGAGAGATACTGATTTCAGCTGTTTTAGATAACTAGGCAGGTTGTTCCATTCCCGAGGACCAGAGACTTTAAGAGAGTAGTAAGATAGGTTGGTTTTAAAGAACGGTTTGACCAAATTTAAGGAACTACCTTTTGTTGTGTACCTATGAACGCAGGTCTGTTTTGTAAAATATCCAGAAAAATATTCTGGAAGAAATTCACAATAATGGAGACATTCATGTGTGGTTACGAGTATGGAGTACTCATTCAACAAGTTTAAGGGAAAAATATTTAGCTTCAAGAGTAAACCTTTAGTATGTTCAATACGGCAAGACAGTGTAATGAGACGTACTGCTCGTTTGTGTGGCAACTACAATGGCTGTAAGTGGCTCTTATACATGTTAGCCCATAGAGCATTACCATAGGATATATAGGGATAAAGAAGGGAGTAGTACAAAATGAAAAGGGTATGTTTATTCACACATTTGCTGATATGCCTGATGATACCAAGGTTTCTTGAAAGTTTCTTGCAAATATAACTGATATGTGATGTCCAACTCAGCATTTCGTTAAAAATAATTCCAAGAAATTCTTAACACGCTCTATCGAAGTCCCGGCAATACATATATCTGGTATTTTACCTTGAGATGTTTTCACTTTAGGACTGATAAGCATGAATTTGGTTTTAATAATGTTAAGAGAAAGGCGATTGCAAGAAAACTATTGGTGAACTTTGTATAGTTCACGGCTCATTGTATTAAAGAGAAGTGGACCCAAGATCGATCCCTGAGGCACACCGCACGTGAGTGGAAGGGAACCTGACATGGAGTTATTAAAGCACACCTGCTGGGATCTATCAGATAGATAAGTTTTGAACCAGCCATTTACGACTCCGTTAAATCCATAATGACTGAGTTTAGCAAGGAGAATGTCGTGATTGACAGTGTCAAATGCTTTGGATAAATCCAAGAAAGATACGACACTATATTTTTTGTTTTCAGTTGCCTCAATTAGTTGATCATATAAAGCGCTTGCTGCATGAAAAGTAGAATGATTTTCACGAAAGCCGAATTGACTGGGAAATAAAATATTATTAGTTTCTAGATATGGAATCATCATTGATAACACCAACTTTTCCAGTATCTTACTAAAACAGGGTAAAATTGAAATAGGACGGTAATTTTCTATATTGTTATCAATGCCACATTTAAATATGGGTATTATTTTTCCAATTTTAAATAAGTCGGGAACAGTACCTGTTTGGAGGGATAGATTTATTATATCCGCTAAAGGAGCTGAAATATAAGGAGAAACAAGTTTGACAAGTGACATTCGAGTGCCATCAATACCGGCGGAGGTGCTGGGCTTTAGTGCATTGATAGTAGAAATTACGTCAGAAGAACTGACAGTTGAAAATGAAAAAGGAGTTTGAACGTGTGGGCCAAGGAAATCATGAAACTCAACATCAGTAGGGGGTATTTGAGAATCAAGTTTGGAGGCAATTGTGCTAAAGTAGTTATTAAAGTTGTTGGCAATTTCCTGCTGATCACTGACATCTGTGCCATTTATGCTGAAAGTTGATGGCAATTTTAGAGAGTTTTTACGGTTTAGCAATTCATTAAGAAGTTTCCACGTGCGTTTTATATCATGATTGTAATTGTTAAATTTTGTTTCGAAATACCTTTTCCTGGCTAGTCGAATAGAATGATTGAGTTTGTTCCTGTATAAACGATATTTTTCTCTGTCTTTAGCTAATTTAGTACATAGTTGTTGCCGATACAAATTGTTCTTTTGATTAATAGAGTTTAGAATGCCGTGGCTTATCCATGGTTTAATAATTATTTGTTTTGAATTTTGGACATTTATAGTTGGAAAACAGTCAGCATAAATAGCACAGAATGTTTCAGAAAAGTTAGTTAGTGCGGAGTTGGTATCTAGTGCTGAGTTAGTAGAGTTCCAATTAACATTTTTTATTTCTTGTATAAACTTATTTTTGTTAACATCAGTAATTTGTTGATATGATATACAGTCAGGGGGGTGATTAATAGGGTTAATTTGTTTAGGCGTTAGTAAGTGAAAAATAGGAAAGTGATCAGTGATGTCCGTTAGTAAGATACCGGATAGTAGGTTGTCACCATGAAAATTGATAAAAATGTTGTCAATTAAAGTTGCGGTGCGAGATTGGACTCTCGTTGGCTTTGTGATAAGTGGGAAAAAATAATGAGATTTCATTATTTCTAAGAAGGTTTTGGAGGATATGTGATTTTCAACTTTAAGGAGATCAATGTTAAAGTCCCCTAAAATCACACACTTTTTCCGCTCAAAGTGACTTTTTTGAAGAAAGGTAGATAAATGACTATTGAAGTCATCGAGGTGACCGCCAGGAGGTCTATATACAACACCAACCAAAAAAATGGTACCATTGTGTTCAATTTCAATAAACAAAAATTCAAAGCCATCACTTATATAAGTTAAATCCTCCCTCAGTCGACACGTTTGAATAGCACAATTGACGTAAATAACCAAACCGCCACCTTTGCGTTTATTTCGAGACAAGGTAAACATGGAGTATCCTGGTATATCATAAAGAGGTTCTATCCCAGGGTGAAGCCAGCTCTCTGAGAAAGCAAGAATAGAAAAAGTATGGTTTAACCCGTGGATTAATCCAGAGATTTCGTCAAAATGCTTGCCCAAACTACGTGCATTCAAATGAAAGAAAGACAACGACTCCTGGTTATTACCATGAGGGAGAGAAGAAACAGAGTTAAATGAGGCTTGAGAGAAGTAATTTGATTGATGCGAGTGGAGTTTGTGCCAGTGTGAAATTTCAAAATCGTTGTCGTCGGTGACGACCGCATTATTGTCAGAATCATTAAGTTCCACTGGATTAATACAGAGGGATTCTAAAAATTCAAGATCAAAATGGTTGGAATTAACAGTTGGTTCAGATGGAGAAATAGGTATCGCAGCCTCGTTGTGGAACGGAAGAAATGAAACTGGATTCGGGAATGGAACATTACCAGTGTCAGCCGTACACATTGTATCGTCTCGCGTAAATATACAAGTATATTAAAACACACGACATTAACTCACTCATATCAGCAGGGATTTGGTCAAGCATACACACAAATACATGTGTACAAGTATAAATAAAAACATTGAAACATATATACACAAAAATACGTGAGTGGAATGCGTTCAAAAGGAACATATCCACCTGTTCTCGCAGAAGCATCTCAGTGTTTCGTACTTGAAATAAACAGTTTTGTGTAAATAGGTCAGTAGATCATGAGTGGAAAATAATTGAGAAAAAAAAAACATTATGAACTGGCTACAAAACTATAAGTTTTGTAACAATCTGTACACAGATCATCAATTGATTAGATAATTTAAACGTAGGAAAAAGTTTTACGAGGGAAAGAAAGTTGCCACAAATTATAAATAAACTTATCAGTATTCTGGATTGATATATTGGTTGTTGAGAGCAAAATGGCACGACAGACAAGAATACAGACAGTGTTTACATAGACACGTAGTAAACGTCGTGTATGTCGACACGAGATTATAACTAAGTTTCCCAAGCAGGTAGAAAAAAAATGTCAACAAGGAACAACTAAAGTTTAAACAAGGTGAATGTCATAATAGTATTCAGAAGTTCTATGGAGGTCTAAATTTAGAAAGAGCTAATTGTGATCGTTGGACAATCTGTACGATATAATACATAGTTGAGGTCATAATAGGCAGCAGTTTGATATTGAGAGTAATAGAGCGGGACACTTGGTTTAGACACATGCTGGAGTTAATGCACACTGGTTCGAGCAATAAAGTAATACACAAGGCTGCATGTAGGAGAGCGTCTTGTAACACATCGACAATCACATATAAGTTAGGAGATATAGACAAAGAACAGTTTACAGATGAGACACATAATAGCTAGTAAAGAGGCCCAAGTCACACAAAGTACAGAAAATACGAAGGAATAAATGACGACATCATGCGAAGAAACACGATACACTGTTTAAAGTCAACATAACACATACAAACAGTACAGAGAAGAACACACAACGAGTGTCGCTACACAGCAACACATAGAGGGACAGCCTAGATCTCGGATTCAGAAACTTCCTTGTCGTTAATAAAGAGCTTACCTCTTGTGAAGCGGACCTTTTTACCTTCATGATAGGACTTGGACATGAGATCACGGAACTTATCCTTTTGTCTCTTATCTTCCACCACCAGATCCTCAACCAGGTAAGTAGTGCCTTTTTTCTCTTTTTGTAGGGCTCTGGATGATTGAAGAACAGCTCGTCGCTCAGGTCTGTAAATGAACTTCATTATTATGTGACGATTTTGTCCGTCCTTCTGTCTTCCTACCCTGTGAGCATTCTCGATCTTTATATCAGGCATGTTCAACTCCTTGTGAATGAAGTCTTTGACAATATCTATTGGGTGTTCACCGGGTTCTTCTTTCACGCCACCCATTCGTAGGTTGAAACCCCGACTATACCTTTCTTGATCCAGAACTTTATTTCTGAGGAAATAATTTTCTTCTTCCAATTTTTCCATAGAACTTTGTAATTGTTTAACACGGGGGGTCAGAGTGTCTTGAACGATTTTGCAAATGTCTGAATATTTCCCATCCGACAGTTCAAGACGCTTAACTAAATCATTTTGTTTTCTTTCGACGGTCGATAGTCTCTCATTGAAATCAATCTGATGTCTCACGACAGTGTCTAAGGTGATTTGGAGTGACGACATGGAGCTCCGGACAAAATCCTCAAATGACTGGTCGCCATTTTTATCCGTGTTGTTGTCGTTCGACTCGCCTTCCCGTGAAGTTAGCTTTCTTGGTGAATTGAGATCAACATTCTGTCCAGAATTCCCTTTGCCTTTTCCCTTTGGCATTTTTATCACTATTCTAAGCAAAAAGTAACCAATTCAGACCTAGGATTTGATCAAATTAGTACACAAACACGGAGAGCAAAATTAGCGATCTTACTCGTCCGCCATCTTTGATATCCGGTCAAAAGCGTTATCACGTTGGTATGTGTTACCTCAGAGAGTTTATACTACCCCTACAACAATGACCGATATATAAACGAAAAGCACCACAGAAAAAGGATATGTCTGCACAGAGTGATGAGCATTTCATATATTCATAGATCACATGTGTTCTGGTGAACTCGGCAGTCCAGCCTTTAGAAGATAGCCTTCATTAGTTTCAATTAAAAGCCACATGTTGGTATGAAACAAGAACAACAACTGATAACAAGACGTTTTTACTTAATGTGTGTTAACTGATTATATGGTCTACTAAATAAATAGTTGTCATTTAGACAAATGTAACACTTGAAGTTAAATAGCTAATATATGCTTTTTTGTAATTACGTATTTATGTAAGACATACGAATAAACTCATCTTTGCTGCTGTGTATACCACTTCACGACGGGGTTGGAATGTTCTTGTTGTATTTGGACTGGTATTCAAAAGCGTTATCACGTTGGTATGTGTTACCTCAGAGAGTTACAACGATATATTTATTGTAGGCCGCTAGTTCTTTGAACAAGTTATAAATTCCGGACTCTGTCAATTTTGTTTTGAACAAAGTTGGAATATTAATGGTCTTTTGTATTAGCTAAATGCCGTTGATCCAAACAAAGTTTTCACTTCTGATGTCACTCCTACCTATATACAAATATAAACGGTGTTTAAGTACTTACAATCAATAGAAGTATATTAAGTTAGTTTATATAATAAGTGAATAATCTGTGAGCTATAATGCCAAAAAATCCAACAAAGCGGTGAAACACGCGAATTGAGCTACAGCCAGAATGCACATCAGTAGAACAGCATTCGATTTTAAGTGCTATTAAATTCAATCCGCTATTAGATGACGTCACGCCATGTCGAAGGTCTATCTTTAACCCGGTATTAGCGATTAAATCTGGTGTCAGCGGCTTTCGAGCAGCTTGTCGACAGCAGATACCATTTAAGTACAGCATCAGTGTCGATGTCACTGCGAGAAACGTACCTACACGTGTAAAAGATTTCCCAGAGGGGAAATGGCATATCAATTATCTTGAACACAAAAACAGACTAAAAGTAAATCAGGCACAACTGCTGTATATCCAAATATCACCACGTATAAGAACTAGCAGCAAACTTATCTAGATTGGATAACAACTTGGATTAACGTTTATATCAAGATAGTAAATGAAACAATGGGGATATGTATTCAAACAGTGCTAAAGTATCAACTCCGAAACACTCCGGAATTCTACCGATTTCGTAATAAAACCAGGAGTTGCTATGCTTTACTTTGTGAAGATTCGCCGTGTTTGTCCTATCGCAAAGAGTCTTGCAAACTGTGTATGGTCACAGGTCACAGAAGACTTGGCCCTCAGGACAATAAACTAGGGTCTGTCCTAACTTAAGTGACATTATTCACCAAAAGTCTATATATATGGCACAACCTGCGTGGTGACGTCTTATTTTTGTTTCATTTAATTCACTTATTTATTCACCATATATCGCACATATTACAGGCAGGAGTAAAACCCAATGAAGGGCTCGATATCTCAAACACATACAACAGAAAAACAATATGAAAGGTGAAGGCTATAACATAAAAACACAAACCTAATAAAACGAATAATGAAGTACTACTATTTATTTAGCTGGGTCTTTTTCTATTTTTTTTAAGGTGTGGTGAAACGTGAAGGCATGTTGGTTTATCTTTTCACGAGATTGCCTTCTGATCATGATGGAAGTGAACAATTTATTCTTTACATGGAAATAATACATAAATAAATATGCGCTTAGAGCTCTATTTAGTGTGACTGTCAATACGTTGCACTTTTCTGTATTGTATTATTAATTATTTTAGTAATTAACCAATGCTCTTTGAAAAATCAACCAGGGTTGACGACATGAATAAAATACAATAGATACGTTGTCTCTATATATCGCTGCTGTCTATTTAATTGAAACACTTATTATTGGAATTATATAATGTTGAAATTCAGAAAGCCCAATTCACCAAAATAGACATGTATATAAATAAAATGTCTTTCTTTATAAATAATTTGCATAAAAACATATTGCTGTTTAGCATTTGTTACATATCGATATTTAAAAACTCTGACTTTTGTATGCTGTTTTGTAAACTGAAAAAACAATTCCCAGTATAAGACTGCAAGAAAGTTACAAAATCGCATTGAACTGAATTGTAACTTTATGTGTGTATGAATATCACAGTCGTAACAATGTGACTAACTAGTTTGGGGTAATCGTATTTGTAATGTCTCCTTCTATAATAGCGAATAAAAAATGGCAATCTGTAGTGCTGCCAGGTAAATTGGGCCCCTTCTAACGTGTTAAAGTAGGCCTAGTTAAAGTTTCCGAACGGGTTACGAACAATGTTTTAACAGATTTGCTTAATACTGATCTTTATATTTTAGATCAATCACCTTTCTTAGCAAATAAGTCTTCTGCCGTTGTAGCGTACATGGCGTATATCGAACTATCTTAATTAGCCAAATAATTATTCTGTTGTGCTGGTTAACGCGAACAAGTTCTTCGCATCGAAATGACGTACATGTACAACGATGAACGTGTCTTTAGAAGAATAAAGCAACTCTGTCAAATGAAATCAAATGCGGTTCTGTGTTTCGAGACACATTTGTAAACGATGTAAGAGATAGAGAAATGGTGCAGATTGTACCTCTACCGATTATCGATATAAACTGAACATAGGGTATTAGCGTGACACACACTTCAACCTAAATAATGATTAATGTCATACAGTGGTCTGACGATCCAGCCAAAACGGGATCCAACGGTAATTGTGTCTCATAAATAAATCTCAAGTAGTTGAATTGATGCATACTAGTGGCTATTTAGATCACGGTGCAATATATTAACGTCTTGTCTTGGATATACAACCAAATACCGGTACGTATGCACAATACATCAATATAATAAAGATAGCTGTGAATCAGTTTTGACAGATGAGGAGGACTACTTGAAGCTCTTCTTACCAGGTAAAATCTCTTAATCTCTGGAGTAGTCACCTTTTCACATATCCTCAACGAATAACATGTTTTCTTTAACATAGTTGTGGGGGTTCATTTAACTTTTTCGAAACTCTAATCTTATTGATAATCCCTGTGTATAAAACAACATCTACTCCAGATCAGTCAACTAAATCTTTACTTGTCAAGACTAACGACATCTCGCGAACATGTCTCTTGTTAAATCAGAATAATTGTATTTTTTCTATATAAGCGAAATATTTGCAATCCCCAAAGCACCAAATGTAGGCGAAACTCGTCAAACACGTAAATAATTTCTGTTTTGGCTGTTGAAACACAACACGCACATCTCTTATCTGATCAACATATCCATCAAATAGTATAAAAGCATCTCATTTAGAAAGACTTTTCTCTAAAGTTGCATACACGTTTATGTTTCGAAGCTATATGCATTTCGTGAACAGCTCTCGTCCACCCAGCCAATGACTTTAAATTATATACCCTAAATATACAACCGTAGGTCAAATAATTGTACTATGTTCACACCACAGCATAGCTGAAATGCCGCTGAATGTGACGTTAAACACCATCAATCAATCTAAACTTTGCAAATAAATTTCCAGAAAAAAAACCCCAACGACTTTTATATCTGATGGCTAATGTTATATGGTTATCCTTCCCATGCTTCATCAGACTACAAAACGTTTTACTAAGCCTTGGAATTTCTGGGGAACACGGCATATATTTGCAGCGAATAGAATTGTACGCCAGTTGTACATATCTGCTTCTAAAGTATACTATGTCCAGCATTGAACATGAATTTAATTCACACAAGACCAAATACCAAGGTTATGCTTAGCTAAAGCTATAAGTAGATACTAGTATGCAATTATCGTCAGTTGTGCTCTGCATGCAGACAAAGGACAAATTTTCTTCCATTACAACTTGGCAAGTGTTTCATGTTCTTAGCGACCACACAGGTGTTGTGGTATGATTGGGATCATAAATCTTGCATTAACAGGAACAATATAATCAGAAAGTGCAACATAGTGGGTCTGATTGACTGCTTGGTGTTTTACGCCGTGCTTAAGGGTATTTCCCATTTTATATGACGGCGGTGTGTTCTAACAATAATTGACTCTTTCATAACCAAGATGTGAAGCATTTCCATAATGTTGAAAAGTTCATTTTCGTCCATTGCTAAGTAAAGACAGCATTGCTACTCTTCGCAGAAACTGTCCTTAGGCAGGGAGCTGTGTCGGATTGAAGAAACAATATATCAGCAAGGCTAAGGCGGAACTTTCGGATATAGTTGTTCCCTTTAAAGCACGATTCAGTTATCCAAATTTCATCATGACGCATGCGATGAAAATCATAATGTTCCGCCTGGTGTGTCTTCATGCAGCAATAAGGCAATTTTGAGCTATTAAGCCGTCTTAATAGCTCAAAGCGTCAGAGCGAACTGGAAATGTTTGCTGTAGTTAACCAAAGACATACCTAATGATGGATTTATTTCTGAATCATTATTTTAATGAAATCTGCTAGAGCCTTTGATAACCAGCTTTTCGTTGTTTCTTTTCCTCATGAGATGAATTGTTTGTTTGGTATTTAAAGCTAATCATTATTTGAATGCTAGTTAACTTCAATGTTCTTTATTACATGTGTATAAAATGTATCACACAATATCAGCTAACGTATCGGTGCGTAAACTGAATTAGACAGGACGAAATACGATACTGAAACAACTCTCGTACGCCATGCCCGGACATTGCGTTTAAATTCCGCCAATATTTGGGGCGACATTTGCCAGGGAAAAAAATACTAGTCTGTGTACATATTCCCGGCCATCTCTAGAACTACTCAGGCTATTTTATAACGCTAAATTGGCAGACAAATGTATATGTGATTTCCACGGAATGGTTCAAAGATGGTGGCGACCATCTTGGAAGCAACAACAATGGATAAGAAAGCCTTTAATTGATCATTTGAATACGTCAATAAACAGACGAGCTTGACGGTGTCTTCAAAGTTGAATGTTTGAGGACAGCATATGACGACAGAGACAGTATCGCTATGCTGCCAACGGGGTACGGGAAAAGACTGAATTTTCAGCTGTTACCATGACCGCTTTAGAAACGGTGGTGCAGACCCCATCCTCTCATAACATTCGTTGTGACATCATTGAATTAAATAATGCGAGAACAAGTGGTAAGAGTGCTAAACTATTATTGTGTTTATAATGAATTGTAATTATTTTGACCACCTCATTCGGGTAGATGCTAGATTATCATAATGTTTGTATACTTTTTCATTGATAAACATTAGCTCTTCTACAATGTGAATAGCATTGGCTCGATTTAAGTCGTGTTACTAATTAGTTTTGTAAATTTTGAGCCGCGGCCGTCACTAAGTTCAAGGGTTCGAGTCCGTCTGTTAGCTATCAGGTATATGGGTCACCAGGGGTTTTTATAGACAAAATTCCTTCATCGAACTCAATTTGATTTCGCGCAAAATGCATAAATACTCCATTTTTAGTAACTTTTCATCGTCAATAAAGATAAACTCAATTTTTCAACATTTTCATCGTGCTATATGCCGTTTATTTAATTTCTGACAATGTTATAAAATATACAAGTCAAATGCATATGCATGACATTATTATTTTTTATGTTTAAGTCCAATGTTAATATGTGAAAGACAAGCCTGAAATTTCACTCTACATGCATCATCATCATCGTCATCATTATCACCAACAGATGTGTTAGGGTCAGTGTCTTCAAGCAGATGAACCATATTTTTTAAAGCAGACTGAAAATAGTCACTAGCATCAAAAGTGTAACCTGCAGAGAGCCTTCCTCTAGTATTTCTTGAATGACTACTCCTCTTTTGGGCAATAGCCAGTCTCTATTGGCACTTGCTCATTGTACACTGTTTGCCATTCTCAGACAGAGAGCATGTACATTTTTGAAGACACTGATTTTCCATTTTTTCATCAATAGTATCTAGTAATCTCCGTTTCATTTCCGGTATGCGTGAAAATACAAGACAGTGTTCTTGGATTTGTGTTGAAACAGTGTTT
>JAVFBX010194258.1:0-13130 GCA_034783855.1 Mopalia kennerleyi
TTTGGAGGCAAGGTATGAAAGGGAGAGAGGCTTAATGCGACGATCTTCTTTTCCGCCTTGCCTCGGGAAGATGTGTGTAAGCATGCTATCAGCCCTGGGGAGACATTTTACACAGTTAAAGGCTGTTGTGGATTTGGGGTTTTTATGATGGTGTATAAAAGAATATACCTGATAAGACGGCATTAAAAACCAAGATGGTCAATTCTTAACCTGTAGGCCTACACTTACCAAAGTGTATAATCGCGAACAGCAGCAAACACTGCCACACACCTCGATTCATCTGTAAAAATAAATTGCATTAAATAAATGAGAGCAAGTATGTGAATATATTAAAATAAATAAATAAATAAAAAAATTGAATGAATGATGAAATAATTATATTTTTTTTTTAAATTAAGAGAATGAATAAAAAAATAAAAATAAATCAATAAATAAATTAAAAATTAAAAATAATTTAAAAAACAAATCCATTATATAATAAACCAATCAATCAATAAAATATAGTTGTGCTTCTACCGTTTGCGGATTAAAAGTCACCGCTTGTGCATCTGTTTGTGCATACATTTATAATTGTTGATATTCATTTTATTTATTTCACTCAATACTTTCAGAGTATTGTTTAGTGTATATTTAATACGTATTAACTGGTTAATAGTTTGTGAGCCAAATTCAAGAGGAGAGCAGTATATCTGCATGTGAAATAAGAAAGGTGGGCGGAAATTATAAGAACAAACAATATTAATTAAATATTTTGTCCGCTTTTTTCTTTAGTTTTCTTTTTTAAGCGCCGTTGTTCTGGGCGCAGTGAGCCAATGCCGATTTCATAGGCATACACAGATACATAAACAATTCGTCCAGTTATCCCAATTCCCATACCAAATCTAATATATTTTAACAACTGGTCGCCCAGGCAATACTCATCCTCGGTCCACGGGCAGTATGATGAGGTATATTTCTTGCTGCAAACTTTGGAGTAACGTTAATTTTCTTATCAAATTATTTACAACACCTCACATTATGGTTGTGTTGCTGTAAATGTTTGAAAGCGTAATATACGATTGAGAAAAGGGTTGCAATCTTATCGATCGAGCGACCGAGCAACCTTCCAAGCTACACACCCACACATCCATCCATCCATCCATCCATCCATTCATCCACCCAACCGACTGACAGACAACGTGACTATCCACATATCCACACAACCACTCACCCACCAGTCCACCCTCCCATCCCCCCTCTCAGCCAGTCAACCGACTAGCAATCATCTGACCACCCACCCGTCCACTCTCCCACCCACCATTAATCGATCTACCGTGTCCGTATATTGATACGGAACTCTCCTTCTCAATTAACAGCCCCTTAACCAGTTGAAGTACGGGTTAATATAGCTTAAGTAAAGTGTTCTGAGGTTACCTGTACATCTACCTGGAAATTGAGTTTAAAAGATGAATGTGTGAGTCAATAAATCCTCGCCATCGGTACATATTAGCGAAGGTGTTACTTGTCAATGTATATTTAATAAACTGAAGTGCACTCTGCGGAAGCCGACATAGGTAGGTACACTGTGATACAAGGCTTTAGTTAAACATTCACAGCCATGTTCACTACATGTTTTACATTGTCTCTGTGTTTGGTATAGCTAGACAAACAACCAGAAAGTCTTTTTTATTTAATTAGACCTCCATCTTTCCGCCTGATTTTTTTCTTGGTATAAGCCTTCTGTGTTAGTTAGACCGTTATATACGCCATCGTCTACCCCACTCCGCTCTCCACTCGTCTACCGCAAAGAAATTTTTCCATCTGGCAGCAGACCATTAATAAATTTACCTTTTTTTTTTCTAGAATATCAATTTAGTTTTACAAATAAATAGTTAATTTTGTTAAATGCAGATTGTTATTTTGTTGAGTGTTTTGTATTGGCAGGGAACCTTTGAGTCTGGAATGTATGGTCACTGTGTCATGTTAGCGTAGTAAGGCAAACTTTGATGCAGATGACACCTATCGGCTGTTTTAACAGGTTCTTCAAAAATGCACCCATCATGAGGTGTCAAGCTTTGCATTGTGAGCCATGGGCAAGTTTGTTAAGGCAACCATTGGAGGTTTTCTCCCAACGAAAACTTGGGAGTGAGTTGTAAGACCAAATATTAAAGGAGAAGACAATAAAAATAAAAATAAAAATAGGAAGAACACACATTGATGTAAATACTATCACCTGACTGAATGGTTCCAAAGCGCCAAGACCTTTTACAGTGTGCTTAAATACACCAGCAACATGTGACATTCAGGAGTGTGAGACTAATGAGGCTAAATTATCTCCCTTCGAAACTAACTCTGATTTGTTTTTACAGAGACGTAATGCTCTCCATACAAACCCTTGGTTAACTTTTTTTACGAAATAGTCCCACAAGATAAGAGAATAATAATATATTTAAAAGAAAAAATTATTTTTTCTTGAGTGATTTCTGCTATATCAAGCTTAACGTATAGTGTATTACCTAATGACGTATATATAGTATAGACGCGCCAAAGGTGTCGATTTTTTGACAACGTTAACGACGTCCATCGATCTGATAAAACATGTATTCATACCATGTTTACTTCTATCTATGAACTTATGTACAATTCTTTTCCACATATGTGAAATTCTTTTTTACTTATGTTGAAAAGATTTTCACTTATGTGAAAAAGAATTTCACATAAGTAAAATAAAAATTTATTTTACATACGTAGAATTCTTTTCAACATATGTAGAATTCTTTTCATCATGTGAAATTCTTTTTCACATAAGTAAAATAAAACACCAAAATCTACTATTTCATATACATGTATGTTGAAAAGTATCTCACTTATGTAAAATAAACTTTTATTTTAGATATGTACAAAAGATTTCCACTTATAAAAAAACTGAGAATGATTTTTCCCCACATCAAGGGACCGTATCCAACCTTCATTTGTGCTCCTATCGTCTTGTGAAGACTTTCAAGACGAATGTAAAGATGATAGGAATATATGCCACATGCTATGCAAAATTAGCCTCAGCAGGGCACACTCCCAATACGAGACAGTTGATCAGTTGGTCCACTGTAGCGTAATAGCAACAACAACAAAGCAAATGGCAGACAATGACCTACATGTATATGTTATATATAGGTCATTGAGTGCAGACTGCCAAAAGTCGAACACTCTCATATATTTACAGCCAACAATACAAAACCATACATTCTGTTATGAAAATGCCAATTACGGTGACAAATAAAGAATGAATATTATATTAGGCAACGGGTTTACTCTTATTCCGTATTTTTATTGTAGTCTACATCATTTTATTTTCCCGACGAATCAGACGTAGTAATGCTCTCTACAGAATCGGTCGCAATTGTAAGGCTATAAAACAAAATTAGTTTCCCTGATTTATTCTTCGCTAGAAAATAACAAATGCTTTGCGATATGCCGAAGGTGGATGTCCTTCTGATCAGGTTGTACTTTTTGATCAAATTCATTATTCTCTCATTATGCTGTGAGGGAGAAGTCTGTAATTGAGGTCATGGATGCTTTTATTTTATAATATCTAGAAAAGCGTTCCACTCACCTTTTTATTTTACATAAATGAAAAAGATTTCCACATATGTTGAATTAAGGCTTATTTTAGATATGTCGAATTCTTTTCCACATATGTTGACTTCTTTTTTACATAAGTGAAATGCTTTTCAACATATGTAAAATAATTAATTAACTGCTTTTCAACATATGTAAAATAATTAATTAACTTGACATACGTGAAAACGATTTTTTTTTCACCTATGTGGTAAAGAATTTGATATATGTGGAAAAGAATTCCACATATGTGGAAAAGAATTTCACATAAGTGGAACAGAATTCAACATATGTAGAATAATGATAGAAGTGATAAAACGACTTGCCCTAATTGATACATACGAAAACCATAAACGATTTGGTACAATTTTTTGTTAGCCCACTGTTTCTCTTTGTACGCTTCCTCAAATAGAATTTCAAACTTGGCTACTATTTTAGTCAATTATATCGTTTGATAAAAGTTTGCCACAAAATATAAGAATTAAAGCATTCAAGTTTAAAGAGGAATCAGACATTTGTATGGCAATTTGTGCTTACCCACAAACAGGCTTACTGGAACAGGCTGAATTAAGTCCGTCGCAAACTTTTAAAAGCAACAATAGTTTTTTTTTTCAAATCAGCTCCGGGAGTTGAATTGCTGCAGGGTAAGTGGGCGAGTGACCAGCTGGGAGAGGCAATCCAGCCACTCCGTACGGGCTTGATATGGTAGAGAGTCACTGGCAACCTGGTTCCAAACATAATACAGTCCATCTGGCGGAAACTGCTGATCCGACATAACTCTACAGGTTCGAGTTCAATTCACTTAACAATTAAACAGTGTGGCTTCTGGGAGCCAATACAAAAGGGACAATAGTTTGTGTTGTGAAGTGGGCATCAACCGCCGGCTCACATTGTTAAACAACTCTTTCAAATTCAGCCCCTCTTGTTTGTTCTTTATGTTTCTCTAAACAGGCACATCGCAGCCTATAAAGACAACATATGCTAATCGCGACCCTTCACTTTCTCCCCTAAACTGATTTGCGGTACCCTGTTGTCAGTCTGTAATATGTGTAAACTATCTAATTACCTTTATAAGTCTCAACAACTTACGTTTTAAAATGTACTAAACTAAAATAATCGGTGGTGTTGAACTATTGTAATAACAAATTACTGATGGAAACTTATCGCACTTTAAAGGTTTTTGAAAAAACATTTAGAATCAAACTAAAACAATTCTTGCTATCTTTTTTCCTTGATTTTCAATTAAATTGTATACAAATATCCAGTTTACAAAGGTGTTGAATTAAATTATATACAAATATCCAGTTTACCAAGATGTTCAATTCAATTTAATAAAAATATCCAGTTTACCAAGATGTTCAATTCAATTAAATAAAAATATCCAGTTTACAAAGATGTTCAATTCAATTATATATAAATATCCAGTTTACAAAGGCGTAGTTTAAAAGTCGAGAGTAAGTGGACATACAGCCGTTTCACATATATATATATACGTTTCTGCTTTAGTTGCTATTGTGAAACGAAATTGGTAAACAAACTACGTCTCTGATTTAGTTGTTATTGTGAAACGAAATTTGTAAATAAACTACGTCTCTGCTTTAGTTGCTATTGTGAAACGAAATTGATAAACAAACTATGTTTCTGGTTTAGATGTTATTGTGAAACGAAATTGGTTAACAAACTACATTTCTTATTTAGTTGTTATCATGAAACAAAATTGGTAAACGATCTACGTTTCTGATTGACTTGTTATCATGAAGTGGAGCGTAATAAACAATCTTTGTTTCTGATTTAGGTGTTATTATGACACGAAATTTGTAAACAATCTACGTTTCTGATCAAGTTGTAATCGTCACACAATATCCACGTTTCTGATTTAGCGTAATAAACGATCTACGTTTCTGGTTTACTTGTTATCGGGATACAGCACTTGATAAACAAACTACTTGTTTTAATTTAGTCGGTATCTATGCCTCAGCCGATGCACTCATTTAATATTTCATTTTAAAACCACTGTCAATTAACACCTGTTTAATTTGAGTTGATGGGTTAATCTCATTTGGTGTTCATTCTGAATTCATCCGCGTTTAACTATTTTTACATTTATAGTTTATTCTGCCTAATGCAGCATTTAATCGTTTCCTTTCAATTTATGTGCACATGCCACCAGTATGTAAGCTTTGTGATCCTACGCGTTCATTTTCCGTTTAGCACGTGTTATAATGTGATACACTTGTAACACAAATTGGATTGAAATTTTATTCCCTTCAAATGATTTGGAAGCGTCCTTTGTCGTAATTTGTTTATAATGCAGCTAATTCAATTATCCGTGCATGGCTGGCCGGTGACTGGTCTTTGTATACCGGGCAAAATCTATAGAGAGTCTGTTGCGGATAGAAATACAACCGCCTGTGAAATATATACACATCTATTAAAAATTAACATGTCACTCTGGGCTATCCTCCAACCATCGACCCGGCGATTGTTACTGCTCTATATGGCCCTCTTGTTTGTCATATGCATTGCAATATCCAATTTCTCCCCCGGGTAAAGGAAATTCGCGGAACAGAAGCAAAATTTTCCTAATTTTTAAAGATGAAGTTTTAACACGGTTTATTTGCGTTATTTATTGTCTTTAATAAAATTTCAGTTTGGAAATGTTCCTGTGGGGATATTAAGAAGCAAAAGCCTGGCAGTTTTTCCGAAGATTAAAGATAGATTTTAGAGATTGTGACGACACATGAATATGTAAGGCAAGATTTCGGGTTGATTTTGGTTGACGTCAACACAGTGGTGATCACTCAAACTCCGCGTGACGTCAGAGCCAGGTATCTTTAAAATGTTCCAATCTACTCTGTCAGTGGTCTAGCGTAAGGTTAAGACTTAACTCGATGAAAATCGCCGGAAGTTTATCTGCTGAAAAAGATATGAACCACACTTTTAAATATCTGTAAGGGTTCTGATTATTATCTGCTTTAAATTGGTGCCACGTTTGTAATGTTCTGGCTTTATAATGCTCATATAAGTTATATATACCATTTCTAAGAAATATTATTTCATATATCTTTATTAATAATTTCTATCTTTGTTTTTAGTTTGTGGCAATAGTAAAGCGAATGAATGTATACATGCAATAAATATTATTGTGTTATGTATGACTAATATATATTTACCTTTAATTATTTAAGATATATATTTACTGTATAATGTTTTCGCATTATATATATATTTGTGTGACCGGCTTTAATATATTCTAGATATATAGATTGTTCGCTAATTCATCTGGATATAAAATACCTTTGAAACCAATTTTAGACTATTTAGCATTCGGAGGCTTAACAACTCTCGTGAATGGTGTAGATTTGTATAGTTTAACTGATGAAATGACAATTGACTAGAGAACTCAGATTGTCGTTAATCAGACCCGTTCATCCAGATTTTATG
The DNA here is from genome assembly GCA_034783855.1 of Mopalia kennerleyi. Classification (NCBI taxonomy): domain Eukaryota; kingdom Metazoa; phylum Mollusca; class Polyplacophora; order Chitonida; family Mopaliidae; genus Mopalia; species Mopalia kennerleyi. The sequence continues at coordinate 7,039 of JAVFBX010194258.1, forward strand.
TTCTGTCCGTATCATCATATAAACGTGAGTAAACATCAATCATAAATATATCAATTAACTACATACTACAATGGCGGTTACAAGCACGAGGTATATCGGATATACCCGTCATAAAAAAATCAAAAAAATCAAAATCAAAACAAAAAATCGATTGCTGTCTAGAATCAGTAAAACTATAAGCTTCAGACATTGTTTAAGTTCATTGGCGAATTTTTATCTATATTCACACAGAATACCCAAATAAAAAATAAAAGAGTTAATTTATAAAAAATAAAGCATATATATAAGAACAACTTCGAAACGAAAGACTCAAAGCTTCGGCTTATCGATCAAACTATTATCAGGAAATCTGAATTATTTAGTTAATATTATACTTACGAAACAGTTCGAATACAGCGCTAAATCATACAATTAATACAGGACCTATTGATATAAAGTTATTCTATTTACTACTGCATCTTCGCAAACCCAAACGTAAATAAATGTTGGGAAACCGAGATTTTTTGGCGTTGGCACAGTTTTTTTTATTTTCTCTCAAATTTTAATGTTTTCAATGATGATATGAACCATAGCACATTAACCAGGTGAGATAATAGGCTATCGACTATATTTAAGAATATTATTAAGTAAACTTTGAATTGGTAGGCCCATGAACAATGACCTTATTATTAATTCTGCGGCAGTTCCGAGACGATAATAACTGAACTGACTGTCACCTTCCCATGTTACCTGCATGCGGTGATTAGATTTACCTGGCTTCTCACCTGAACGTAGTCACTCTAACTTTATTACCTGACTTAATTGAGAAAACAACCTGTTAGTTCATCACCTTTATTTTCTGGCCATATGGCCATGATTGGATTGGCGGAGGTGTGACGTACTGGTGTCGCGGCGGCTCTTTAGAGGGGGAGACTGGGTACCTGTGAAAAAGTCACCTGTGAGAGAGGTGCAGGTTTAGAGAACGCTGATTAAGCCCCTTTAACTACACGGTAACAATTAGTATGGGGGATCAATAAACATGTTAAAAGACACAAAAATAAACAAAACATAAACAATAGAATAATAGATTGTTCAATATATAAATATAACGCCCAATCATCATTTAAGATATTTGTCGAATATATTAAATTTTGTCGAATATAGTTAATGAGCATTTTCTACTTTGTTGCACTTGTTGCATGGGTGTCTGTGTGGTCTTGGTGGCTGACATTTACTGTTCATGGTTTGGGGCCTGGAGTATTGTGGGTCCTGGCCGTGGTCCACTACATTGTCCTATACCATGATCTGTTCTATTTAACAAAGTGTGATCCTAACATAACAAATAAACGGCCACGTCATACACAAGACAATAAGTATTTCATATGTTTAATGTTATATTAAACACAAAAGCACAATGAACTCCGCAAAATGAACTCCGCAAAATGAACTCCGTACAATAACTCTGCACAATGAACACCGGACACTTCCATGTGCTCCGAAGCAACCGCTGTTATAACCTAGAATATAAGAGTACAAAAATTATCCACGATACTATCAATAGACGTATACATACTAATGACTAAAGAACATATAAATTATGAAACTCTGCTGAACGTTTCGGTGAACCCGATAGCAGTCAGAAAAGAACAATGCATAAAACTCGCCTTTAAGCCGGGGATATTATCATGACTTTAATATTTTGAGGTAAGGAGTATAGTTATTGAAATTAAACGAGTTAACTTACTCAGGTTTTTTATTTTTTATTTTATATCAGATGGGATTTGGGATGCTTCTGGTCCAATATGCATGGGCATGTATACTATCATTTTTTATTGTCCACACAATATTTTCATATTCGGGCATCAATATGTTTTTTACCGGCAGCATTTTTCCATTTTATGCAGCATTTTCCTATTTATTATCCACACCACGTAACCATGTCTATTTTGACATCTTTCTCTTTGTATAATAGCAATACAATGTTTTTTTGTATGGTTTATTATTGATGCAACGTTATCAGGTATATTCATACACCAGAGCCTTGTACATACATAGTACTGTCACATGATAAATAGTTCACATTGATCTTATGACATTTTCTTTTCAACGAACAATATGTTTTGAAAATAATCGCTAAAACTGTAGCTGTATAAGTCAGCCTTAACACAGTTCTCGTCTAGAACTTGAACAGTGCAATAATATTCTGGACGACAGATTTACTATTTATTGTTTGATTTTAACAATTCATGCATTGAGTGAAGAAAACGAAAGTGTCTAAAATCACGTGACCTTGATTAATTTCTAGTAGGCACGCATGTCTCGGTGGCAATTAGAATTCGATACGATTCGCTGACTTTTTTTAACCGATATTATTAAAGGTAAATTAGATTATATTCCCACAATAAAAACACAGCGGGTTTCCTCTCATTGGCCATTTTTTCCCCTCTTCGCTGTTCCGTTGTTTGTTTTGCAAAGCATTGCCCTTTAATAGAGACGAAGTCGTAGTCAGCTTTAAAATAATTGGAAGTGTTTGAGTCGATGGCTTGTTGATTAAAACACGTCAGGCAGACGTCCTTAGCCCTCTCAGTACATCAGGTAACCCTTAATTAAGCTCTCTGAGGGAATATATCGTGTTAGCAGGATAAATTACCGACACCTCTGCTCAAAGAAAACATATGGCTTAGTCTGACACCTTTATATTGGAAGGTCCTGCTACAAACATGTACACTCGTCCCTACTGTAACAATAAACAATGTCTGCTCCTGATTAACAACCTTAACTTTTTTACTTTTCATAATATGCATAAGTGTAATCGCTTGTATGCACTACTAACAAGGTTTTGGTGTAAGACGCTTTAATCGAGTACTCTATCGAGTACCACAGCAAAGTTTGATGGAGCGCGTGCGAATGACAGACCGCTACGATTGGCCGGGCTTAAAAGATACTCAGCCAATCAGATTGGTGCGTGAGTAGCAGTCCCTCCCAGCCTACCTGTCGCCGACCGCCCTTTGATGTTTGTTGTTTCGCCTTAATTATGGCCAACTAGTCCAGTGTCATATGGTAGCTATACAGCCCAATCATGGCTTTTGTCGAGCAATTGATTACCCAGTTTAGCGCATTATTAATGTACACTTAAAAACTCTGCAACAGTGAAGTAGTCATAGTTGTAGAGAGAAGCCCAAGAGACACTATCTCTCCAGTGATAGAAAAGTTTGCAGACAGAGCAGAACTGAATATATAAATTTCACGAAGAAAGAAAAGATAGAGAGAGAGAGAGAGAGAGTTTAATCTAGTCGGGTTTACACGGCATGGCCAGAAACATGTCGTCTTACAGCATATACCATCATCATCAGGTAAGGAACAAACCAATCTCAAATATTTACAATGTATTTTGAATTATAAATGTGCGGCAAAGAAACGAACGGCTGTGTGAAGTGGGCGTTATGAATAATTCCACACCGAAACAATCATTATTTATATTGGCCAGTACTTTATGTCTTTACTTATATATACTTACCTGCTTTATTCCACTTAAATATATTCCGAAAAGTGTCTATTCATTTAAGTATCTACTTGAATGACAGTCAGGAAAAACAAAATACATTTATAAGAATACGTTTATGACATTTAAATAATTGAATATCTACGTCATTTACAATTCCACTAGATTTATTTATCAAGTGTTTTATTATTAAAATCTACTGAGCGTGTCAGGTTAGATAAAGAATATCTAGCATTGAATATTTATTTGTGGGATTAAACTCGCTTAACCTATAACCCTAAACTCTTACATAAATCGAAAAAGCTAATTAATATATGTATTATTGTTGTGCTTCATTATATTAGTATATGTTTATAAGAACCTCATCAAAGATCTTCAATATTTCGTAGCTTATAAATATCTCAACAATTTCAATGGCTTGGAATTTTCGCAACAAAAAACCCAGACATAATTGTGCGATTTAGCGCATGTAGAATTAACTGGTAACGAATTTGTTCCGATCGGGGTACTGTTTATACAAGTTAGCGTTGATATTTACCAATATTAAATAACCAACAGCCGATTGGATTTATGTGCTGTATGTTTATTTTTCTTCAAATTCCCATCCGAGATCTCAACATTGCAATGGGAAGTTAAATCCCGAAACAAAATATGTTTTTCATTTATTTATTTATTTTTAATATTGTTTTGGACGAATCGGCAATAGACGGGTGTGATTTAAAGGGGTAAACTTATTCCAATTGACCAGAAATAATTTATCATTTTATACCAAAGGATGTTTCCTAATTATTAACTGTGTTGCCCTTGCATGTTGATTGAGGCCTTTTTCGGTGGATGCAAACCGTTCTTTGTCAATCCTATCATTAACCTTCCTGAAACGTAGGAAGCATCCCATGGCCTAAATATCTATGCATATATTAAATATTATGAAATGATACTCCATGATGGTCCGCCATTAAAGCACTGTTGCATTTGATTCTGTTTATTCTAAAGTTTCTTTCTACAGTTCTTTCGTTTAGACACAAACAAACTATACAGTTCTTTCGTTTGTCTAAAATAAATGTTTTTATTTGTTTATTTGAAAAAAACTTATCCTGCGTTCTTGGATGTTGTGTTATTATCGTATAAGGTTAAATGTGGAATATTTATTAGAATTATAATGAACCATTTAATATTCCATTTTATGCAATTTGTGATATAGACATTCACTACTTTTATAGTAGGCCTTATGTACTTTTTTCTAATTTATATCTAAAAAACCCATTTGTTTGACAAATCACTATAAATAGAAAACAGATTGAGAGAAAAGAGAGCAAAGATATTTTATAACTCAGGACAATTTTATGGATGAACAACTTCTTTATTATAGTGGAGCTGACGTTTCGTTGGAGATACTCCCAACTTTATCAAAGCAATGCTTTGATATCTATACACCGACTTCTATATGCCTATTATAGAACTTAAAGATATTTTCGATGCATTATTTTGCCAAAATCTGAAGTCTTGAATAAAAAATATTTTACTCTCTTATATAAAGACACAAATAAAAACATTCCCGTGAGTTTGTTTTTACCAATATGGAGTTTCGAATTTAGAACGCGATGTGAAGCATATTTCCTTTTTTTATAGAAAAATACTGATTATAACCTTAATATAACGGGTGTTTTGAGGTGAAACTTTGAGGTGTTGCGGGTTTTATAGGGGTGAGGATATAAAGGTCGCCAAAGCCATTAGACCGTGCATACTACAAAAGAAAACATAGAAAGCAAGCCGTTAGGCCTATTCACTATGTAGAGAGGGTATAACAAACCGACGCAAACTTTCAGAGTTGTATAAGTTCAAAAGACGAAATGGTCTGACTAGCGAATCTAAGTGATCGTTTGTCTGGTCCCGAACAACTTTCCCAGTGCACGCGCCGATTAGCTGACGCGTGGACAGGTGATTGGCGCAGGTATTTTTCACCTCAAACCAGCTTTAACAATAGATACACGTAACAAATCCAATCCCCTCAAACTCTTACTAGTCCTGAACAACTTCAAGCGGCGGTGGGCGCTTTGATGGTAGGCTCAGGTCCCGTGACCAGGTGGGGAACGTAAGGGGACGCTTCTCCTTGCCTGATACTGACTAACGCTATATACCAGAGCCGACCGATAGAGATGTCTAGCCTCTTAACCACTATTCAGTTTAAGGTTCAAGCGTTACATTTTGTTAATGGTGTCGATAACTTAATTAAAACAAAAACAACAACAACGAATCGTGTAATAATAATCTTTTCGAGATATGTTTTCATTTGTAACTGATATTGGGTAATTGTTAAGAACATTATCTTCGATTAAAATATAAAGGTGTGTCTGTTTGATTTGGGTTTAACGGCGTACTTTAGGTTATTTTAATGACATGATGGTGTCCCAGCCCTATGGGTGAAGGAAACCACCCTGGACGCAACTGGCAACAAACGACGACCGGACATTCGCTGGACGTAATACAGACTTCACAGAAAGATCGGCTTCATGGTCCCTTTTAGCTCTGATAGCACCAGCCAACCAACCAACCAACCAACCAACCAACCAACCAACCAACCAACCAACCAACCAACCAACCAACCAACCAA
>JAVFBX010194269.1:0-13128 GCA_034783855.1 Mopalia kennerleyi
AATTATGGTTGAAAAAAGTTATAGCCGTAAAGAAGACATTCCCGGTCAAAAATTTACATCGTCCAACTGTTTTAATTAAAATTAAAATTATCATAATGCTATTCTAGTCAACAATATAACCAGAAATTTCAGAATAACACAAATGCAACAACAATCGATTTAATTTAAATATTCCACAATGACTCAGCTGATCTTCCACTCGTCACTCCCACGTGGGGAACCCCAGCTCGCAGAACTATATAGCACGTGCGTAGATTTTCAACACGTGAGGAATGACCACTCTCTTGGAATTATTGATTTTCACATTAGCGCTGATTCCATTGTGGCCTTAGCACATTTCAACACTCGGGAATCCACAAGTGACGAATGCTAGTTCATAGTTTGGATAACGTTAATTATCCATCTTATTTTGTAATAACCTGAGCACATATAAAAGGGAGACTAAAAATAGCCATGGGCGTCACCAGTGTTTTGAGGAGAAAAATCGTAAAATGTCTAGAGTTCAAATGTATTGAATTAATTTATATTTTCAGATTTTCCAAAACTGCTCTGTGAAAGCCGCCCCTGTTTTAGCCTTAAAAAGAGAACGTATGTAAACGAGACATGTTCCAGAGTAAAGAGAGAATACGTTTGTCAAAGAGACGATGTTTGTATAGAAGAGACATGTTGAAGTCTTCATTAAGGGTACGCTCTTAAAGGTGACAATTTGTAATCTTCACGAGGACAGGCCACTAAAATAGACAAGTATTGGGGGTTCATGGAGATTAAAGTTGCAAAAGAGACAATTCTCGTTGCGATTTTATTCTGAACAATGCGTTTTCCTGTCTTTATTAGCAGCATGTTTGTACACAAGACATGTTATAGTTTCCAAAAAGTAGTAGGCCAGTAAAGAAGACATTTTATAAGCTTCACGAGACACTAGGTTTACCCAGGATTACAAATAAATACATTTTAAAGACATATTGTCATTTACGCCGACAGAAAAAAATGCATCTTTGGTGAAATATTTTTCAGAATACAATTTAAACACAATCGGTGGTGAAATATACAACAAAAATTACACCCCCCTTGCCATAGTCAAGCTGTCATCTCCCAATTGCAGTAGATTTGAAGACCTCCAAGTCGTCAGTTTTTCTCAAATAGGTTAAAATTTGATCCGAAACCTGGTGACTATGTAGATCAAATGAGTACGAAATTCTCTTAAACTATTTGTTACCTGAATTTTAAATTTAAAAATCCAAGTGCATGACAAATTAAATTAAAGGTCAAGACGTCCAGACAAGACATTGGCTTGATGTCGCGTCTTTCTTTCCTAAATAAAACAGTTGTTCGTGTCTACATAGTCTACATCTTAAAAATATATATTCTAGGACGACCAGATGTCGTCTTGACGAAAGCGTATCCTGTGCTTGGATTTGATCTTTTGGACTCGACTCCTGTATTTGATGAAATCTAAGTCCATACATATAGCAGACATGGCGCGGGAGATTGGCCTTACCAATCTAACAACTGTCGACTTCGCTTCGGTAGTAATCACAAAAATTCAATAAAGTCTATATCTGGCTTCGTAATAGAACTGTCCGTTTTTTCTGACACACTGTAGATGAGCTGACAGCACATTCGACCACGACGAGACACATCGGATATTAAATCAATTTCCAGTCAGAAATCGTATGTATTCAGCCTGATAAGGAAGCTGCCATCCAATCGGTCAACATAGGGACGAAAGGACTTAATCTCATCTGTCGAAGATTTAAAAATTGCTGTTTGTTATTTAAACTTAGGGGAGTAATTCCATTGTATTTAGGAATTTGATACCTAGAAAGATTGGTCATTGGGCACACAACCTCTAATTAAAAACGTTATTACACTACAACCATCAGTTTTTCGTCTTCAGACGTCTTCAAATATATCAATCAAAATGTATTATTATAATTGCATCAAATAGTTTCTTTTTTTACTTGTTCTTATTGCAAAATATATATTCATCAAATATTCATAAATATATTGAATATATATTCATCAAATATTCATAAATATATTGAATATATATTCATCAAATATTCATAAATATTAGAGTGACACGAACGTATGAGCGATACATTGGAGGTTCTATAACCAGTTAATCATGGTCGCTGCTACCGGATTTATCAGATAGTTCGTCGATAATTCAGAGCTTCTTATGGCGTAAGCTTGCTCCAAATGTACAAAGAAAGCAAGGCAAACAGTGGAGCGAAGCCGACAAGGGTACTTGAACCCATGAGAGATACATAGAAGGTGTGTCAGTAGCGAAACACGCTAACCAGTGATACACGGTTGCTGGCCTCGGATTTATCGGATAGTCCGTGGATAATTCAGAGCTCCCAAAGACGAAAAGGAGCTTAAAAAGGATTAATAAGACCAGAAACTTTGATAATTCTTATAATGCGTATCAGTTGTCCGACACGCTAGCCGGTGAATCATAACTCCCCCCCCAAAATGTTTAATTTGATCTGCCAGAATATTTATAGAGATGAGTCAATAAACTTTTATCACAAAAACCATCTGCTATAACGTGTCAAGAGTTAAGTCCCTTTATCATATCAATTATTTTAGTTATCCGCTAGAAGTCTCTGGTGGCAATAGAATCATCTATCAGTATTTAGAAGCATTTTCAAATTCTCTTTAATTTCTGATATAAATCTCCAGGCCTGCTAGAAATCAACAATAAATGCAGCTGCAGATTTTATATGAGCTCTCTAATTGTACAATCTTGAAAGACAGAATGCTCGCTTGTAAACACTGTGTATGGCGTATTCAAATTTACTGACCGGTTAACATTTACACTTGATTTGGTTTTGGGGATTGGTGACTCGAATCTCATATCCCAAGTTGTTAATATGGGAGGTCGAATCCCCGACCCAAGGGTGCCATGGGTGATTACATTCCACCATTATGGCTGGAATAATGAACTAAGAATAAGCAAAACTAAGACTGAAAAAGGTATAGTCGTATAGTAGACATTCCTGGTATAATATTTGCCTAGTTCAATAGTTCAAATTACAACCACAAATATCAGAATGTTATACCAATCAACAATATAACCGTAAACTTCAGAATTACACAAATGTAACACCATTCAATTGAATCAAATAATCCGCAATGACAGCTGATCTTCTAGTCTTGGCACTCACGTGAGCACATGTGAACCATCTGCTCATAGAAATTTAGAGAACGTGCGTAGAATTCAAAGACGCGAGGAATGATCACACTCTTGGAATTATTTATTATCAAATAAGCACTGATTCCAATGTGGCATATGGCACAATTCAACACTGCGAGTTCTACAAGTGGCGAATGCTAATAATCAGCTTGGATATTGTTAATTATCTATACTATATTGGAGTGACCTGGGCATATATCAAAGAGAAACTAAAAATAGCCATGGGAGGAATCGTTTCTTAAGAGTTTAAAAGGGTCAGTGTTAGCATTAACAACGGTTTTGATTGTAAAAGTGTGTGTGTGTGTGTTTGTTTGATTGGGGGTTTACGCCGATGGCGTGCCAGCCCAATGGGTGAGGGAAACCATCCGTGACGAAACTGGCAACTAACACAGACAAGACAAGATATGACAAATAGAGGACAATATAGGATGTAATATTTCACAAGACATGACAAACAGATCGGCTTTATGATGCCCCTTAATTCTGAGACATGTTCCAAGGTAAATAAAGATTACGTTTGTAAAAGAGTCAATTTCCAGCCCCCAGGCACAAGGCTAGGTAAAACAAAAAACCATGTTTGAGCTTCATACAGACTATATTTGTAAATGAGACATACCTGTCATCAAAATAATACAGATATAGTGAAACAATTAGCATTTGTTTAATGTGACCTTTGCCAAGCGGTAACTTTTGATTATGAGTCTACTTGTATGAGTTTGACCATAAGTAAAGGGATATTTTATGAATAGCATGTGGACGGTAAGCTTTAAGAATGATCGAATTCATTTGCCTGCTATCCAGTTCTGTAATGAGTTATCTCCCTTGCTCGACTGCGACCATTATCTCTATAAACGAACAGGATTACCACGACGAAGAAAGTTTGTCGACAATCCAGAGATCCCAAAGACGTAATTGTGCTTAAAATGTACCAATAAAGAAAGGCAAATATTGAAGTGAAGCCGACAAGGGTACTTGAATCTATGAGTGATCAATAGTAGTCGAATCAGTGGTCAAACGCGCTAAGCAGTTAACCACCACCCCTGGCCCCGGATTTATCGGATAGCCAGTGGACGATTCAGAGCTCTGTAAGACATAAGTGTGCTCAAAATGGATCAATAAAGATAGTCCAATTAGCCGACAAGGCGACTCGAACATATGAGCGATATATACCATGCGTATCAGTTGCCCGACATGCAAACCAGTGAATCACGACCCCTGCCCCCAGATTTATCTGATAGAGAGTGGACAATTCAGAGCTTTCAAGAACGTTATTTAAAATCCAAAAAAGAAAGGTCATTCTCATTCTCGTATTGATTCAGAGACAAATTCAAAGCTCCACACCGTAAAGAGATTACGTCTTGCTCAAGCAATATTTACCAAAAAGTAATAACGTTGAATCAGACCATTCCTTTCCTGATTTCCGCGATATAGGACCATTTGGTTATACAATTTACAGTTTGAGAGATTTTTGGATGAAAATGTTTGATTTATCAGGCAGAATATTCATAGAGATGAGTCAATAAATTTTTATCACAAGAACCGTCTGGTATAAAATGTCAAGAATTAAGTCCCTTTATGATATCAATTATTTTAGTCATCCGCTAGAGGTCTCTGGTGGCACTAAAGTCATCTACCAGTATTAAGTAGCATTTTCAAATTCTCTTTAATTTCTGATATAAATCTCCAGGCCTGCTAGAAATCAGAATTAATGCAGCTGCAGATTTTATTTGATCTCTGTGATTGAACAATTTTGAAAGACAGGATCCTCAATTGTAAACGCTGTGCATGGCATTTTCAAATTGACTGACCATTTCCATGGCGGGTTAAAATAAACACTAGATTTTTTTTTGGGATTGGTGAATCGAAACTCAAATCCTAGGCTGCGATTGTGGGTATGGGATGTCGAATCCCCGACCCAGGGGGGCGATGGGTTGAAAAACAGTCGAATATTTGCATCGTTCAATAGTTAACCCCCAAAAAAAACCGATCAGAATGTTATTCCAGTCAACCAGTCAGAATTACACACATATAACACCATTCATTTGAATCAAATAATCGACAATGACTCAGCTGATCTTCTATTCTTGACACTCACGTGAGGATGGGCGAACAACGCAAAATTTAGAGCACGTGCGTAGAATTCCAACACGCGGGAATGACCACAGTCTTGGAATTATTGATTATCAAATTAGCACTGATTCCCATGTGGCACATTTCGACACTGCGAGTTCCACAAGTGACGAATGCTAATTCATAGCGTCGATACCGTAATTTTTTCTATACTATATAGGAGAAACCTGAGCATATTTCAAAGAGAAGCCAAAAATTGCCATGGGTGGAATCGTTTCTTAAGAGTTTAAAGGAATCAGTTTTAGCTTTTAAAACGATTATATTTGTAAAGCGTATTTCTTCGTTTGTTTGATTGGGGGTTTACGCTGTACTTAAGTTTATTTCACTCACATGATGGCATCCCAATGGGTGAAGGAAACCATCCGTGACAAAACTGGCAACAAACACAGACAAGACGGGATATGACAAATACAGGACAATCATAGGATGTAATATTAGACAAGAGATGACAAACAGATCGGCTTCATGTTGCCCCTTAACTCTGAGACATGTTCCAGGGTAAATAGAGATAACGTTTGTAAAAGAGTCAATTTTAAGCCCCCATGCTCAAGGCTGGGTAAAAAAAACCATGTTTGGATCTCATACAGACTATATTTGTAAATGAGACATTTGCTACCTACAATACAAATACATTGAAAGATTTTTTTGTGTAATCTGGCGTTTTGCTTTGCCAAGTGCATGGTAACTTTTTATTACGGGTCTACTCGAATGAGTTTGACCATAAGTTAAGCGATATTTGTGAACAGCATACCGACGGTAAGCTGTAGGAATGATCGATGTTTACAGAGACAATTGAATCATTTGCCTGCTCTCCAGTTCTATTATGAGTTATCCCCCCTGTTCGACTGCGACTATTATCTCTACAAAACACATTATACCTGATTAAACGGACTTTGGATCGACGAACAGGATTACGACGTGACAGTGATGAACTACAATTGACCAATGGTTATTAAGTTACAAACAAGGGGGCATTTCCAATAACCACTTTCTACATAAATTGTTTCCTTAAGTCTACTTAAACTTTTCCCTTATGATAAAATAAGTGTAGTCCTGCTCTCCGGATCTGATTCCACAGGGTATTGCGAGGCGTTCCCCAAGTTTACTAAATCAAATTATATCATCGGACTGTGGAGTTCAATATTACGAATTTCCTGGGGAACTGCAATTTCTAAGATTATGCTAGCTGGACTATAGTGTTAGAGCTGTGCAAACAAAATTACCCTACAAGCAGGGATCGATCGAAATTGCTAAAAGATTGACCTAATCCCGTCGTGGTTACCTTATATCAGCCGTAACAGTTTATTTAAAGACTCCGTGCGAAGGAATTTTAAAGATGCCTTGGAATATTCGGAGAACTTCGTACCAAAAAGATACATGAATCAAAACGCCTGTCATAGTTGGATGCAGTATAGTTGGCCTACAAATGGAGACATGTTAGGCCACTAAAAATTCTTCTCAGACTGCATGAAAAGTCTGAATCGTTGAATTTGTTTTCAGGTTATGATCTTCATAGCATTTAAAACAATTCGTTTGTTTGTCTGGGGTTTAACTCCGTACTTACGGTAATTTCACTCATATGACAAACGGCTTGGCTTCATATTGCACCAGAGCAACGGGAAGCTCATTTCCAGCCCTCATAATAAAATGCGCAATATCAGCCCCATTGACGTGTCTTATTTTGGCTGGATCTGTTCTCCAGCTATCATGTTCACAACAAGACGACTTAGTTAATTTCTGTTACTAGTGGGAAGTCTAATGTAAACAACACGGATAAAAATGGCGACCAGTCATTTGCAAATTTTGTCAGAAGCTCTTCGTTGTCACTTCAACAAACGTAGGACACTGTTGCGAGACATCAGATTAACTTTAATAAAAGATTAACAGACTCCCGAGTTGAACACCTTACAGGCACATATTTCTACTGGTTCCTATGCAGATTCCTCATAACTGCAATTGATGTAGGGATAGAGAATAACCAACAAACATAATGACACATTCTCTATCCCAAGGAATCAGAAGTTTTTTGCTGGACAGCTCTGTGTGCAAAGGACGGGTACGAGTCAAGGAATCTTCATATATAATAAATATTAATGTCAAGACAATTATAATAAAATTAAACGTAGCATACACTGTAAATAACATGTATATATATTGTAAATACACTCTTCAAAAAAAGAAACGCAAAAGAAAATTTTCAAAAAAAGAAACGCAAAAGAGAATTTTCAGAGTTGACATATATGTTATTCAAATGAATTTAAATCACAATGTCATCAATGTACATATATGAAATTCGGCTCAATGACACATTGGTGTATGGAACACCCGTCTCGAAATTTACAGTCCCATCTGCCTACACAACTGTCCACCAGGTGGAGCCAAAGTCAATACCTTGTGTGACCACCCCTTGCAGCCAGAACTGCGCGACATCGCCTGGGCATGGAACGAATCAATCGTTGGATGTTCCTCTGTGGAATCCTTCCCCACTCTTCCTGCAACATGTGGAACAGCTGATCAAGGGTCACTGGTTGATTTTGGCGCTGACGCACTCGTCTATCGATTTGGTCCCACAGATGCTCGATAGGGTTCAAATCCGGAGATTTGGAGGGCCATGGGAGGACATTGAAGTTGTTGTTGGCGAGGTAGTCCACTGTAGCACGTGTCGTGTGGGGTCGAGCATTATCGTGTCGGAATAGCTCCCTCTGCCGGTCGACAAGCGGAAGGACGTGTGGACGGAGAATGTCATCAATGTAGCGGTTGGCTGTCAAAATTGCCACTCACCAACACGAGTTCCGATTTTCTGTTGTAAGAGATGACACCCCCACACCATGACACTCCCCCCGCCGAATGTTAACTTCCCTGATACAGTTTGGTGCATATCTTTCATTGTGTCTCCTGTAAACACGCTGTCTGCCGTCAAGTCGCCTGAGCAGAAAACGTGACTTATCTGAGAACCATATTCTCCTCTAATGTGGCAGATTCCATTGCTGTACTCTGTTACACCATCGGACCCGTTGACGCTTAGCAACTTTTGGTCGTCTTGCTCGGATTCTAGTTTCTCTTAGACGGTTCCTGATTTTCTGTTCGGACACTCTGCGGGCTCCAAACTGTTCTTGGACTGTGTCACGCGCAGTACGATGGCGATCCCGCAAATGGGCTACCCGGATGTATCGATCTTCAGCCCGTGTGGTGACTCGAGGCCTCCCCGCTCTTGGACGGTCATTTACAGTATTGATCTGGACATACCGATCCCAGAAGCGTGTTGTCGAGCTAGGATGCACGTGCAAATCGGTTATTTTGGCTTTTACTTGTTTTTCGCGATGATATTCATGATCATGATAAAAACGACCATTAACAGCGTTATAAATCACCAAGAGTTGCGTTTGAGCGAGGGCTTGGTTAACATGGACGTTAGAAACAAATATATATCATTACATCATGTGTATTTGGTTGTGCGGTCTGAAAACAATAAACTACTTTTTCAAATTCTCTTTTGCGTTTCTTTTTTTGAAGAGTGTATACAATGAACTTTCTTAGACGGTTCCTGATTTTCTGTTCGGACACTCTGCGGGCCCCAAACTGTTCTTGGGCTGTGTCACGCGCAGTACGATGGCGATCACGCAAATGGGCTACCCGGATGTATCGATCTTCAGCCCGTGTGGTGACTCGAGGCCTCCCCGATCTTGGACGGTCATTTACAGTATTGATCTGGACATACCGATCCCACAAGCGTGTTATCGGGCTAGGGTAGAGGCTGAAGGTCCTCGCAATGACGCTCTCGGATTCGCCAGCTTGCAAACGCCCAATGGCAATATTTCTGCCGGCTGCCTTGAGACTTGGCATGTTCTTCGATCCTAACGTTCGATAATTGTCACAAATCTGCCTGATTCATTTGGGTTTTTATAGCTGAGCCCTTTACTCATGCTTTCCACGTGTAAATCTTTTTTTTTTTACTTTTGATTGTTTGTTTACGATGATTTTCATGATCATGATAAAAACTACCATTAACAGCGTTCTAAATCCTCAAGAGTTGCGACCAATCCATCTATATCCTTACTATGGAGGTAAGATGGCGACGGTTTGAATCAAATTGTAGAGTAGTCTGGTCACAGTCTCCCACAATGCTCCAGCGGCTACGTAGTACTAGCATTGCAGGATGGGGACCGGGGACCGGACTAGTGGTAGAGCAGTTCATTCTGAAGATGTCCGGTGACCGTGGCAGATTATCTTCGTCAGCCAAACTGAATAAGTGGTTGTGTATAAGTGTAGAGACAACATGCACATGTACGGAGGATGTGACAGATCCGCTTTCACATTGTTCTAACTCGTGATTTTTGACTACAAACTGACGAAGCTGCAATGGTACTCTGAAGAAGCTGTTCGGTTGATAGCGTTCTACCCTGTTATAGGTCTGCGACCGAAACTATTTCCAAACAAGAGGGTATAGCTATTTTCAGAGGCGATCTTAGACTAATTTGATCTTAATTACCATGACTACACAATACCTTCAGTATTGGTCACCATGACAATAAAGTTGAACTTAAGCCAAGATTGTTTTAAGAAACGGGCTCCAGGACAGCTATTACGCTTGAGAACAAATAGAAGAGGTATTGTTCCACAAAGAGACCTTAGCTTAGGTTGATCATGAAGATTACCATGACGACAAGCTGACCTCTGGAGCCTATATTACTTCGGATGAAACGTTCTTTCGATTTTTCGAGCGGGGGAGGAGTGTCCATCAAACCTGGTAGATTTACTTATACTGTACGTGAAAACCGTTACTGTGATATTTGTAAAACAAGACCAGTTCCATTTTGTTCTAATTTGCCCAGTGTACGAGTTACAACGCAATTAATTTATTCCTCCGAAATTTTTGACACGTCGAAATAGACATAGGTTTAATATACTTACACAAATGTCAAACACAAATGCTGAAGTGATTGATCGTCTATTGGTATTGTTGTTTATGGAAGGGAAGCATGGATACACTGGCCTGTAGGAATGTGACTACGGAAGGATATAGCACACGTCGGTACCAAAAACAAACCAATATCGAACTCACCTCTACGAGGCCCTCAAAGTGACACAAACGCAAAAAAATGCTGTTCAATAACTCGTTCAAACGGCTTATAAACTCGTTCAAACGACTAATTTACTTGTTTAAAACACTTAGTACCCGTTCAAAGGAGTCGTTGGAACGCGTTAATCAACCAATGAAAATAAACACCAGACCACGGAAGGCTTCTGACGAAGGGCAGTTTGTTAGAAGAGTGGCAATACTGTCTTTACTTATCACTGCAGGAAAATTAACTTTCCGACATTATGGAAACGTTTTATACATGTATCTTGGTTGTGCTAGTGTCAATTATTGTAGGAAAGCACCTTCTTCATATAACTTATATACTCTCAATCAATCAATCAATCAATCAATCAATCAATCAATCAATCAATCAATCAATCAATCAATCAAACAATCAATCAATCAATCAATCAATCAATCGATCATGGAAAACAAATTCGGAGTACCTAAAATGAAATTCGCGGATTGAACTCAATTTTGTGACTGGCTTGAAAGAGATGCATCTCACTATGCAGCGTATACCTGATAATAAAACTCGGTAAAATGGCACTTAAAAAGGGACAAGACAAGACAAGACGCTGGATTACAATATAATAATGGCCACCAAACGAGTTGATTGGTTTATTAACGCAAACGGGAAAATAAAGTTTTTTAAACCAGATAAGTCGTTCAAAAGAATTATTCAGCCGTTTCAGCGACATATTTAGTAGTTCAAATGAGTCAATAACTAGTTCAAACGAGCTGAAAATTTGGTTCAGATTGACTACTTACCATATTCCCTGACTTCAAATTGTATACTGCTGTGTGATGCATTCTAAAACAAACAAGAAGACGGTGGGATCTTATTTAATGACCGCGAATAATGTTGATATCAATCATTATGATATATGAATGGTTGAGTGATTCCCAAACTAATATATGATGTGATCTTTTTCTATTATCCACTCATTAACATATTACTCATTATGCTATACTATTGCTTGAGTCATTCCCAAAACAAAAATACAGTGATATCTTTATAATGTCACCGCATAATGTTGATGTCAATCATTATGCTATATGAATGCTTGAGTCATTCCTAAAACAAAGACATTGGGATCTCGTATAATGTCCACGCGTAATTTTGATGTCAATCATTATGCTATATGAATGCTTGAGCCATTCCCAAAACAAAGACAGTGGGATCTCTTATAATGTCCACGCGTAATTTTGATGTCAATCATTGTGCTATATGAATGCTTGAGCCATTCCCAAAACAAAGCCAGTGGGATCTCTTATAATGTCCACGCGTAATTTTGATGTCAATCATTGTGCTATATGAATCCCCGAGTCATTCTCAAAACAAAAACTGTGGGATCTCGTATAATGTCCACGCGTAATTTTGATGTTAATCATTATGCTAAATGAATGCCCGAGTCAATCCAAAACAAAGGGACAGTGTTTGGACATACGTAGAAATAATAATAAAATGATAATACAACAAAAAATGTGTCCTGATTGAGCCAAATATTTTAATGTTGATTATTCGACCATTAGCCAATGAATACTGGATGCTTACAAAATGGGATATGATGCATATGCCCCTTACATATCATATTACATGAGGCAAAGTATGTAAAACATTTTAGCTTACATTTTTTCCATATAATGCGCGAAGTGTCCAGTTCCCGAACATTGGTCTGTCTACCACAGTATGAGAATGAGAAATAAATCTATTTTCGTACTTGAATACTTTTCTCTCCACAATCACACCTTGGGGATTCTGTCGGAATAATAATAATAATAATAATAATAATAATAAAAATAATAGTAATAAAAATAATAATAAAAATATTTATAATACCATTATTAATAATAATAAATATACATATGTTCTTCTAGTGGTTTGCAAATTGGTTAACATTATGTAAGCAGACTTCATTTAAAGCATATGTACGCATAAGATTCTAAATATAATGTTATATTATGAATTATGTTATTTTATTTTATCATCAATAAACAAAAACGTCAAATAATTTCTTAAAATGGACTTTTGTTTATAACTCTTTTTTTCTTAGATGGTTGGAGATTTTTTTCTTCAAATTACCATGTATTTATTGAAAGCATTGAAACTAAAAACTGTCATAGAGTTTTATGAATTTAAGTTTTTGCACAATTGATAAAAGTATATTTAAACAATAGAAATCCTCCCATAAAAAAATGTTTGCTTTATATCTTCCAAACGAAAATCGGTAAAAAATAAATCTGCCTGACGATTATTTAGAAAATGGCTTAAAGATGTGTGCAAATTGTTTTCGAGAAATTAACGATTTAAACGTATATAGTAAGTTCAGGTGAGATAATCGCCTTAATTCCTTCTGCCTGCCTATACACATAATCTTTGAGTCACACATTTTACCATTTAAATCTAAAAAAACATTCTAAAATGAAGAATTTTTTGTCAAACTGTTTGCATTATCAAGATTATAAAAAGAAGATTTCAGAAAGGTAAACAATCAAAACTTCCAGTTTTTGATGTATTACCTTTCCTTTTTGAAGTATACAACTTCTAGTTTTTGATGTATTCATTTTCTGTTTTGAAGTAAAGAACTTCTTGTTCTCGATGTATTCATTTTATGTTTTGAAGTAAAGAACTTCTTGTTCTTGATGTATTCATTTTCTGTTTTGAAGTAAAGAACTTCTAGTTCTTGATGTATTCATTTTCTGTTTTGAAGTA